>CAUHTR010006359.1:0-19334 GCA_959609185.1 Schmidtea polychroa
TTTACTATTTATTTTGATAATAAATATAAATAAAATTTTAACATTAAAAATTAATAAATATAAATGAGAATAATATATAGTTTGTAAAATTAGAATAAAAGACAATTTATTGTTATTAAAAAGTAATGATTTTTAATATTGTAAAATGGTTTTCAACTTTCTATTTGCAAGGTTTATTTTTTCAATTACATATAAGTTACCGATTTCCATTTTGAAAAATAACAAGATATTTGGAAAATAATATAATGAACAAATATAAAAAACAATTAAATTATGTGCTAATCGGAGTCCCCATTGAAAATAATGTATTATTTTTATAAGATAACCTAAATAATCCATAGTCTTTAAACATCAATCGCAACATTATTGAAAACTACATGTATAAATTCATATTCTTATTAATATATATTTAAAGCATTAGGAATGTTAGACGCGATTAAATTAAAATCTTCTTCAAGCATTTACTTCCAAACTGTGTGGTTTACTAGCGTATTTAAACACGGAGGCGTGATAATTATTAATATTAATGTAATTACTGGTAATACATTTAATTGATTTAATTTAATATAATTTAATATGATATGATATAATTTAATATAGAATTTAAATATAAAAATTTAACAGTAATAATTATTTCTACTAACTGATCTTACTTCTACCATTTAACCATAATAATTTTATTTAGGGGTTTACTAACTCCTTACAAGGAAAACTCATTTTTTAATAGAATAAGGCCTTCAAATCTAACTTCAATATACCAAATAAAAGTTATTGGAATAACGGGGCCAGATGTTTTCAATCACAGAGATGTTGGGCGTGTGGATATAATGACCTTATTAAACCTGAATACTCTAACGTAAATGTTCGCAAAGCTCCAAAAATGATCATTTCAAGTGGGACGTAATAAGAAAATTGAAACAAACAACTGACGTGGGAAGAAATGATTGTGGAAGTCAAAATTAGTTTATCAACTTAATTATCAACCTAAATTTCATTTAAATTTATTTCAATTTACAGACCCCAACAAACAGAATATTCAATCGGCAACTATATCCAAATAATAAACAGAATATTCAATTGTCAACTTTATCCAAATAATAAACAGAATATTCAATCGGCAACAATATCCAAATAATAAACATGTTGGGTTTTCAGTTAATTTAAGTCGGTAACCTTTGACTCTTCGTGTCCTTTTAATCAAACAATGAACTACCCAATGTATATTTGTATCATAAAAATATATTCTTTTCTCAACAATAAACAATCAATAATCAAAGTTAGGTTTCACCGATTCTCAGCTTGGTATTGATGCTTTGACAAAAAATAATATTCACCTTTTATTTCCTTAGGTTCTCTTGACCAACGTTTTCCTTTTTCTCTTTGATCTGATCCTTTTTCACCTTTTCGTCTTCCTATTCAATATCTTCTTTTTCCCTAATCTCCTTAATTCGTTTTCACCTGTTCCTAAACTCGATTTCTTCTAACCGTAGTTGAGGCAAAAATGCCGATTTGCTCTGATTTTCCCATTTCTTATATACTCTTCGAAATCTGGATGACAAATGGTTATTGCCGAGCCAATCTCTCACTTGACATTTGACTTCACATATCTGCTTCGGCTGTCACCCATAATAGTCCAATGAACAAAGATAATTAATGGCCCGACCGGCCTTTCTGCACGCACTATCTTCTCCTTGGTCTTTTCCCATTAATCATTGTGTCACGATAATGAGCCCAAATCTTCCTTTTATTTACTTTTCTCTTTCTTTACCCAGCTCGGGTTTCCTTCATCTCTCTGGTTGTCTATTGGCTCGGGTTTCCTATTAGCTCGGGTTTTCTATTAGCCAATTAATTAATTAATTAACGTTTTCTGTTTTACCACATTTGAATGCTTTTCGACCCTTTCTAACCATTTTCTGAAAAATCCCTAATCATCATCTTGTTGACCATTAGCTAATCTATACCTGTCCCGTTTTCCCAATTCGATTTCGATGATTTTACAATTTATTGATTTTTCTCGGATTTCCGGATTCTTGTTTTTCGCAACTGCTTTTGCCATTTCCTAATACTGCTTCCATCATACTTTCCTTTACTATCAATTCTGTGCATGATCACGCTTTTATTTGTCTTTTTTCTTTACTTACTTTTTATTTAAATTATCAACCTCAATTTCATTTAAATTTATTTTAATTTACAGACCTCAACAAACAGAATATTCAATTGGCAACTATAATTCTGTTTATTATTTGGATATAGTTGTCGATTTGATATTCTGTTTATTATTTGAATATAGTTGCCGATTGAATATTCTGAATATATAATCGTCAACTATATCCAAATAATAAACAAAATAAATTTTTCTATTCAAAGAAAAAGAAAAAAACAAGGTCGCCCAATTAATTTTATCTAATAAAAGTTGTGTTTATATTGTTTCGTTTAATTACTTTTTATAGTATAATTATTATTGGTCTATACATACCGCATATATACGATATACACGTACGCCAACTGTCCCAAACAATTATTGATTGAAAGTTAAAATGAGATTATTGGAAAATGACATAATAGAAATCATGGTAATAAATTAATCTTAATTGAAGAGATTAAAATTTTTAAATGAAATGTAATGTGAAGTGATGTAAATATAATTTAAATTAAACTAATTGTTGCAATAACCTCGATTCGGGAATGTTTGTGTGCGCATGTGATCTGTATTTATAATATCTCTAAACTAATAATTCTCCTTTTTCTACATTATGTAATTGAAATAAATATTGTAATACAGTGTCTTCTAACAATGATAATATAAAGTATAAAGTGATGATTTCTTGTAGCAGCAAAAGAATCAAGAAAACAAGACCCAAAAGAATTGATCTACGAGGTACAAAGACAATCTTTAATGACAGCAGAAGCACATTATTTCCTGCGATTTGACAAAAGAATCAAACACCTTTTGATAAAAAAAGGAGCTCAAAGCAGGCCTTGTTACAAACATTAAAACACTGGACGAAAACGAAAGCATTACAGTGAACAAAGAATTGGTAACCAACCTCACAAATTGTCTATCCGAAGGTGAAAAAGGATTACTTTCACTAGGACCAAAGTTCAGTATAAACAGAGAAATAGATGAAGCAGCCATCCTCAATTTCAAAACAGCTCTTTGTCGCATTGCGTACCAGATCAAATGGAACAAACCTCATGAAAATGAAAATAACGAAGAAAAGCTCCCAGCATACATAAACACAGATAAACTCTATCAACCAAATCCTGGATTCAACACTTTCAAAGGTCTGCCACAAAATCATGGAGATAGTTGAGAAGGAAAAAAGAAAACCACATCTCTCAAACCTAACGAAAGATGAACAAGCAATATTAAAATCCCTTATAAAGAAACCATACGTTTACTTACAAAGTGACAAGGGGGGAGAATTTTGCATTATAGAGAAGAATCGTTACTGCGAAGCTGGTTACGAACACCTCGGCAACATCGAAACATACAAGAATGTCAGCCGCATGCCACTAAACACCATCGAAATAAAGATCAACAAAGTATGGAAAGTCATAGCTTTGGAAATGAAGCTCAACAAGAGAATAACCAACAACTTCCTCACAAAAAATTCTGATCTTCCCACTTCTACCACTTAATTAAAACCCCACAAAGAGGGTCTTGCTATCAAAATTACCTATAGTGTCCAACAAAAATGGACCAACAACTAAAACAAGTTGGCTCCTTCCAAAGATCTTGAAACCTTTATTAAATATATTTTAAATTTAAACCATACCATCTTCAGAGCAGCGACTGCCTCATGACAAGATTAAATAATAACATAACTTCTCATAGAGTAAAGTATATCATTATATTATATTTATAACCAATAGGAATCAAGAAAAGAAAATTAAAAGATAGATGAAAATGTGTTTTAGGGAAGGGGATTGCTAAATTCCAGGAAATTGACAAGGACCATCTTATAGTCGAAAATTTTTTTATTAAATACATTATTTGCAGCAAAAGTCTTAAATTATCACTTTATTGTTTTAAATGATAATAATAATAATAATAATAATAATAATAATAATAATAATAATAATAATAATAATAATAATAATAATAATAATAATAATAATAATAATAATAATAATAATAATAATAATAATAATAATAATAATAATAATAATAATAATAATAATAATAATATTAATAATAATAATAATAATTAATAAAATAAATGACACAACTAACTGATTTTATAAAATTAATCCAATCTTCAAGTTCATTTTTTTCTTGTTTTATTAATTCTAATTTCAGCATATCATCATTTTTATATTGTGTCTAATAAACGTACTATTATAGTAATTACTAAACTCCTCAGATTGCAAATATGTTTCTAATTCATCCTTCCCTACGTGGCTGACTTCAAGGACTTCTTCTTTAACTTCAAATAGTGTTAATGAATTATCTATTTAGAAATTATTTAATACAATGTCGATTACATAAATTTTTAAAATATTTATTCAGTTTTTATTTTAAATATTTTTTTTGAAGAGTATGTATATTACCTTTCATTGACAGTGATATCTCATTTGGTCGAATGGATTTTTCTAATTTTACTAACAGCTAAATTATAAAATGAAACAGTTACATAATATATCCATTTTAAAGTTATTTTACATTGTCAAAGTGATTCAGGATCTTGTCTGCAACTGAACGGTAAAATGACGACAATTCTTAAATGACAATAAAGACATTTAATAATAAAATCTATTATTATTAAAATATGATATTTAATGCAAATAATGTATATGTTACTAAAAAGAAAAATACATTATAAACACTCAGATTTACTTTTCAATTTATTTACAGTGTGAGTGCTGTATAATTTTTCTTTTAGCGCATTNGCTGTATAATTTTTCTTTTAGCGCATTTGATCCTTCTTCCGCTGCTTCACTCAAGTCTTTTACTATTTGTTTGATAATTAACCAAGATGTACCACTGTTTTCAATGGAATCCTCAGAATTTCTAAACCATAAAACTTTCAGCGTAGAAATACTTAAATTATCAGAAAATACTTCAAAGCATTCAGTTGATAGATAAAAAGACAAATAAAAATATAGATTTTAAACATGATTTATAAATGAACTGTAAGAATTCGGTCTATATAATGACATTTTAAATAATTAGAAAAGAAATGATCATTTGGTTAATGAAATTGAGATATCATTTTTAGAAACAGATTTGATAATCACATTACATATATTTAATTGCATTTTTTATCTGTTATTTTAGTTGAAATTTTATTATGTAATTAATCATTAATCATTAATATTAAATTAAATTAAATTAAATTATTAATAATTAATATTAAATTAATTCTCTTCAACATTTAGTGCTTTATCTTAATAAAAATCTTTTTTTGGATTAATGAAAAAAGCTTATTAATCACTAGATCTTTTAAGGAAAATAATACAAATTTTTCTTCCAAACCAATATTTTGGAAATTTAACATTTTTAATTGTTTTTATAAATTATCATCAAAAATTACAAATAATTATTATTGACATTTTTTTTAAAAGGTAATGGATTTTATTTACAATTTTTTTGTTAAAATGTAATGCACCACAAATTTGTGAGATTAAAAATCAAATCAAAAAAAGAGCATAGACAGTGAATAATGACGTAAGACCTTCTATCGGCAGTCCAGAACCCGAAAATGAAAATATCATGAGTAGTTTTAGCAATAGAGCTCACCTGCTCATTGTGGATACTACCATGGTCTAAAGTACAATAATCATGAGAGCATTAAGAAGCAGTTGATTATGGGTCTAATAAAAGAATTAAAGTAATCAATGGGTTCAAATGAGTCAATTATGGTCTAAAATTTAAAATTAAAGTAAATTATGGTCTAAATAAGTTAATTAAGGTTCAAATTTTTAAATTAAAGTAATCAATGGTCTAAAACTTTGAAATTAAAGTAAATTATGGGTTTAATAATAGAATTAAAGTAAATTAAGGTTCTAAAATTTTTAATTAAAGTTAACTAAGGTTCAAATTTTAAAAGTAAAGTAAATTAAGATTCAAATTTATGTGAGATTAAAAATCAAATCAAAATATGTCATTAGGTTCATGTTCCATTTTGTCATCAAAATAAGAGTAGCCTTCGGTTTTCGCCACAGTTCCATTTCCAACATATATATTTTGCTTAAACATACATTGTTAGAACGCAATTAAATTCAAGTCTTCTTCAAACATTTATTTTTATAACAACTTCAAAAAATGAGCCGTTTACTAGAATATTCCAAACACCGAGGCGTGATAATTATTAATATTAATGTAATTACTGGTCATACATTTAATTGATTTAATTTAATATAATTTAATATAATATGATATAATTTAATATAGAATTTAAATATACAAATTTAACAGAAATAATTATTTCTACTAACTGATCTTACTTCTACCATTTAACCATAATAATTTTATATAGAGATTTACTAACTCCTTACATACATATTTGCATATTTGCATAAACATACTATTAAAATGGCTTATTTTTTTGGTTTAGGGGTAATTTACCAAGCGGCTCGCCGTTTCTAAATTTTAACAACAGGCTCCAGCCAACCCCCAATCATAACTACTGATTAATTGTCGATGCTCGCGTCTCTGTGCGTTTTTGCTTTGTTGATTTGAATGTGCGCACACAGACGCGGAAAAGTGAGAAGAGTATGTTTTGTTGAATGTTCTCGCGTCTGTGTGCAGAATTATGGTAATATGGATGTGCGCACACAGACACGAGCAAGAGGTATGTCGCAGTTTTTATTAATTTGTTTTTTGTAATTTTTTGATTTAGAGTTCGAGGAAGTTTTTGTTTGAATTGGTGATTTTATGTGGGTTTTTTGAATTTGCGGATTTGGATTTAGAATGGATTTTGAATTCTAAGTTTTGTTGGGTTAAATGAATTGATTTGAACTCGATTGGAATTTTTGTGTTCTGGGGTGAAATATGGAAAATAATGAATGTATGATATGTCGTATGTCAATGAGCAATATGGCGAAGGTAATATTTGAAAGTTGTAGACATGCGTTTTGTATCTGTGGCGCGAAGAGATGTCTTTTCAGCAGTGAAAGTTGTCCATGTGATTGTGGCTCAACAAGATCGTTGCAAATGATTAATGGAAGCTTATCAAAACGATTGGAAATCAACGATTTAATTTCTGCAAATCATGAAATGACAGAAGAGGAACTCCAAAAGATGTATATGAAATTTCCCCAAAGCGATAAAAAGATAAACTTGCTAACTTATGGATATGATATTCTATTCAATCGAGCTCTTAAAAAGATCAACACAACCCCAATGTTATTAGCCGAAGTGTTGAACAATTATCCAATGTTCAAATTCAATCATGGCTCAATCTCAAGTTATTGGACACGATAAATGGTTTTGTACAAATAAAGCTTGTGATATTAATTACAATGAAATTCTTCTGATGTGTCTTAAAATTAAACAACTACTAGAGTACCTTCCCTTTCTTACTGGAAGAAATTTTGATAAAAATAACAATGAAAATATTATTCGCAGGTAGTAAGAACCTTTTTTGAGATAAGTATGTAGTTAGTACCACATTGCAGCACGATTTTTTTTGCTCGACGGTTACGTAATTGCTAATACAAAAAAGGGGGCCTATACAAAAAAACAGTTTTCTTCTGACTATAGTTAAGGGGTCTCGATTGAGTACCTGGTTGTTGTCAGTATATGGTACTTGGTAGCTGGTAGTTAGCTGGTTGTTAGTACTTGGTATCTAGTTATAAGTACTTGGTAGCAGGTACTTGGTTGTTAATATCTAGTTGTAGTTATCTGGTTGTAAATATGTGTTCGAAAGTTACTGGTTGATCATACTAAGTTGTTAGTATCTTGTATTTGGTGTCTGATTGTTGGTTTGTTGTTGAATTATTATTATTAAATATAATTATTAAAATTTGTTTTTAAAAAATATTTCATAAAAATTTTCATTAAAAAATTTTAATTCTAAAACATCTACTATTATTCAAATTTTTTGTTAATAAATTTGAAAATTATAACTTTTATTTCATTATTTAAAAATTATTTATTTAATTTACTTATTTAACTTAAATTTAAAATTTTAGAACCTTAATTTACTTTAATTCTATTATTAAACCAATAATTAAACCCATAAAGAAAATTAATTACGCCGATTCGATTTGTGTAAGCATTTGTTGGAATGGAACTGTGGCGAAAACCGAAGGCTACTCTTATTTTGATGACAAAATGGAACATGAACCTAATGACATATTTTGATTTGATTTTTAATCTCACATAAATTTGAATCTTAATTTACTTTACTTTTAAAATTTGAACCTTAGTTAACTTTAATTTAAAATTTTAGAACCTTAATTTACTTTAATTCTATTATTAAACCCATAATTTACTTTAATTTCAAAGTTTTAGACCATTGATTACTTTAATTTAAAAATTTGAACCTTAATTAACTTATTTAGACCATAATTTACTTTAATTTTAAATTTTAGACCATAATTGACTCATTTGAACCCATTGATTACTTTAATTCTTTTATTAGACCCATAATCAACTGCTTCTTAATGCTCTCATGATTATTGTACTTTAGACCATGGTAGTAGCCACAATGGTTGAAAATCCATGAGCAGGTGAGCTCTATTGCTAAAACTACTCCTCATGATATTTTCATTTTTCAAATTATTATTAAAACTTAAAAACTAAATGAAATTAAACAATTAAAAAAAACAAATGAAATTAAACAATTAAAAAAAAACAAAAACAAACAAACAAATTAACTAAAACTAAATGTAATATAAAGATTTATTAGCTTTTAAAAAATTTCTTAAAAATTACACATTAACAAATAAGGGGGTCAAAAATTTATTAATGAAAAATATATATTGGCATAATAAATATGTCAGGCCAAATACAGCAGGCAAGCTGTTGTATGGGGGTTCAATCTTCGTGAGTGCTCTTTTAAGGGATGCTGGCATATCATCCAATTACCACATCCAATACCACGATGGCATAAAATTGAAAATTGATAGCATATGTTCACTGTCTGAAAAGCAATTTGTTGTGTTAATATGAAAAACCAGTTTTTTCAAATGAATTTGTAATCAGTATTTATACTGATTTTAAATGTGCATTCATTCATTCTCTGCCACTAGATCCAATCAAATTGCAGTAAAATTTGATTTACCTTTGCATGCATGCATGAATGTGTGTAATTATTCATTTTTAATTTAATTGATTTAATTAATTAATTAATCTAATTTTTAATAATTTAATTTTATAAATTTTTAATTTAAATACTTTTAGCTAATTTTATTTTAATTTTCATTAAATTTTGCCATTTAATTCTATAAACTTTATAAAATTCAGGATGTTAACTAATTTTATTTTAATTTTTCTTATTTTTAACAATTTAATTTTATAGTTTAAATAATTTTCAACTAATTTTTTCACATTTTATTATATTTTTTCATAGAAAATGTTAGTTTCAATTTTTAAAATTTATTTATCGCTTTATTTTATTTATTTTAATTTTTAAATAAATTTTCCTGTTTTTTTTAAAGTATTTTTTCTTAAAGTATGTACTGCTTCTCACATCTCCTTCATATGTAAACACGACCCATAACACTTTATTAAATTCAATTATGATCCTTTGTATGTAAATACGACCAATAATCCTTCTTAAAATTTCTTTTCCTATTATTAGTTAATTTATTATCAATTATTTTATTTATTATTATTTTATTTGCTAGTTGGCAGATATCTTGAATGCGATATTTCGCTTAACTGTGTTGGTGATTAGAACTTTTTTCGTTTCTTAATTTTATGATACATGTTTTATTCTCAATGTGTTATGTATTTTATTTTGTATTATTTGGTATATGATCATGGATTTTAATTCAACTTAGTGCTGTTTTTATACTATGTATTTTTGATTCATTAAAACAAACTCTCAATATTCGGTTCTAGCTCAACATAAGATATGATTTCATTGAATGCTATTGATATCATAGAGTATTTCTTTCTTTCATACCTTTTATGATTATGCTAAAATGAATAATAGTGATCTTGTATTGTGATTATTCATGATCTAAATTTAAACTATCATTCCTGTGATTTGATTGGTTGAACTGTTACACTACTGATGGGAAAGTTGGGATATAAAAGTATGGTTGTTTTCAGCGACTTGACAAAATTTTAACAGAAGAAAACGAAGAAAACAAAGAAAAATCAAATGGAGAAAATTAATAGACCTACGAAATCATATGCACAATATTTTACAGAATAAAGAAGCCGGGTAGAAAAAACTTATTTCATAGAAGAAAACTTGAAAATTCCAAATTGGATAAGGACAGGAAATGAAGAAATGAGGATATGCTTAATGGAGATCGAATGGAAATCGAATGTGAAGATAGCCGAATTGTTAGTGAGGAAAAATTATGAAAGTTGGGAGATTCATGTGTTTAAAGGAATAGAGGAAATCGTGGACAATGAAGGAACTATAACCGGAACAATGCCGAAATATTCGTCATGGAAGATTGCAAAAGAAACATGGCATAAACGTATGCCAGCAGCGAATAGAACCACGTGGTTAGTATTGGTATGCCAAAGGAAAATGCCAACAAGTTACGCAGTAAAGCGAATCATCTCGATAGAAGAAGAAAATACCTTGTTCTCGATTACTGAAAAATGTTGAAACATTGAGAGTCATTCATGCGAAAATTTTTGACCACTGAGGAAATCAGAAAACACATAATATTTATGGACGCAGAATAGGGAGTAAGTGAGGACAATAGAATGATTCCACTAGCAGTATGCCTCATCGAATATACCGGGAAAATAATCTATAATACTCTAATAACTCCTAGAGAGAAAGTAAAAAAATTACGTTACATAGGTGCATGGCATTACTGAAAAGATGCCTGGGAACCAAGAAGATCAATATGTGAGTTAAAAGAAAATTCGACAACTAACGGCAAAAACATTATTGGTAGGACATGACCAACAAAATGAACTGAGATACAGTGGAGTCAACCTAAGTGAACTTAGGGGTATAAGAGACCCATCAAGGGCCCAGGCATTATTTAAAAGAAAAATAACAATTAATGGACAATGGTTTAAGTTATCCATCGTAGCGGAGGAACTATGCGGGATAAAAATGCATTTGAAGATACAGAAGCAGTTAGAAGAATTTATTTGGCTATCGAAAATCAATGGAAAGATGACATGGTATGTGAGGAACGAGTGGTCAAGGAAACATGCTATCTAGATGATTACAGAAAAAGGAAATTACTGTTGGTAAACGAAAAATCGGAAGAACCACAGGAGAAAAAAGGTGTTTCCATAACATTGAATCAATAAAAAACATCAAATGGTATAAAGCAACTGTGGCGATGGAAAAGGAATTGAAAATGGCGAGAAAAGCGGAGCTTTTCATAAAGAGAATGGCAAAACGAAGACTCCAAGATACAGAAACCCAAACGGTAACTGAGGAGACTCCGGTAAAAAAGACAATCATTATCAATGGGGAAGAATGGAAACTCAAAAAAATTTTGGCCACCTGTCAAAGAGAAACAAAGAAAATAAAAATTGTATTACCTGAATAAAAATTTATTTTTGCAAAATGTGTTTTGATTGCATGACCATAGTTTTTTTTTTAAATAATAAAATATGCGAATAGGAATAATAAGAGTAATGAGAGATTCGAATAAATTTTTGAAAATTGAGGCCATAAATAATAATAATATCCGATAATAAAGTAAATTAAGTAAATTATTATGTAAATAATAAAGTGAAATATCCGTTAACCTGAGTAACAATAAAAAAGAAATAAATATATAATCATAATTTCAATACGAATAAGCTGTAGTACAAATCCATTCGGAAGTGACACAGAATATATATGCATATGTATAAATAAAATATGTGTTTAAAATCAAGAAACAGAATATCAATTTTATTGTCATCAACAGAGCCACTGGAATCAGCTTTGAATAATAACGGTTTGTCCATTTCAATATCATAAGATAATGCCATCATCGCATCTCAGCCGATTGGGTGTAAAGCTGATTAATATCCGCAATACAACGACATATTATGTCACAAGGCATTTCATATCCATTTTTATATTTAAATCGAGCTGCTTCCATTTGTGCACGACATACGTGAGATCGATAATCAGGGATCATACCAGTCATAACACCTCCAGGACTTTCAGTAATATTAAACAATCTTGTAGCTGAACTCTTCTCAATCATTTTATCTGGAACCTTTCTTTGTGTAGCTACTACATCACAATTATTGCCTCGAATACCAACGGAAAGCAATCCACCAAATAAATTTGATATTAGTTGGCCAAAAACACCATTGACGTTATCAGATTCCAAAGAACATTTATCCTCGATCATATTGTTTGAATCATAAATTTCTTCATTAAAAGCAGCCATATTTTATCATAATTCGACTCCATTAAACTCAAAAAACATAACTCATCATCCTATTCAAAATCCATAATAAAACTCTGACCACTTTCACAATTCTTTACGCGTCTGTGTGCGCACACAAGCCAAAAAACAAAGAAAAGAAAAGCGCACACAGACGCGAGACAAACCAATACACCTAATTCCGAAATTTAATAACTTCTATAATCTAAAAAAAATCAATAAATATATATTATAGGAACACACAAACTTACCTGTGTGTAGAAATTTATCATTCCGAAATTTAGTAACTTTATTATAGGTTTTGTGAAGGTGAGAAAAAAATAACTCAACACACCAACACAAAACACATAATGAAAAATACATGCAAAATTCTTATATAGGTTTTTGTTCCGAATCAAATAACTGTTAACATATTGTTAACATATTGTTAAAATATAATTATTTTAAAATTATTAAAAAATGGAAGAAAATAATTTTAATTTAGAATCCGACAGCTCTACCTTGAGCTTAAGGGAAAAGGAAGAAAATTACAAAACATTAAAATATTTTATAGTGTGTGTGAAGGCAGTATTTCAAATATTGAAGGTCCTTCGAGATCATTTGATTTACAGAAAGAAATTCGCAAATCGTAAATTTAAATAAATTATTTTAATAAATTAATATTTTGATAGATATACAGAAAATGACAAAATACGGCTTATTAATGCCTTTGAAAATGGGGACAATTACCAAGAATTTGGAAGATTACTAGGAATGACCAAATCTTCAATTAAAGCAATAATTTATAAATATAAAAAATATGGGGCAGTTAGCAAAGGGAAAAGAGGTGGCAGAAAGAAGATTATAAAAATTTAAAAAACTATTTCGTTCATGTACGCCGATTTTTCCCTAAATGTCTTAAAAAAATAAATGTGTTTGGTGATTAATTTTATTTATTTATAAATATAAAAATATCTAACTTACATTTTAGCGAAATAATTCCATATTAATGCATAAAATACCATAAATTTCCTAAAAAACACCTGAAATTTAATTATTAATATATTATATTATAAATGATGACTAACAGTAATATTTAAGAACTTGAATAATGATCTCATAATTATATAAGATCAAAATTCAAGTCTTAAAATATACTTGAAATTAAAAAAATTACCTGAAAACCATTTTTGTTGCTAAAAAATTATAGAATAAATGAAATTGAGTAACTTCATTTTCACGTAAATGGTGACTCACTCAACTGGTGTGCACACCAACGTGAATTATAGAGGTTACTCAATTTCGGAATTGGGTGTAATTTGACCATTTACGCGTCTGTGTGCGCACACAACCCAAACAAAATTGCACACAGACGCGACAAACTAATAATTCACCATCCTCCCCCCCTTGACACCTTGATGTCAATCTCAACTCTCCAATAGCTTCTCTTTTTTCTTTTATGATCAACTTAATTTGGAGATCCATTCCCGTCTCAGTTTATCCCTTTCTCCCTTCATTTCCTGCATTTGCCTCGCCATTTTATCCCTTTCCTCCCTCATTTCCTGCATTTGCCGTATCAGTTTATCCCTTTCCCCTTCATTTCCTGCATTTCCCTCGCCATTTTATCCCTTTCCTCCTTCATTTCCTGCATAATGGCTCAATTTCCAATAACCCTCACACACCCATCTTTGTATTATATAAGCCGCCGCGCCACGCACCTTTTTTGAAAGATCATTGTGGATTCTCCACCCACCAACGCCATGCTCGGCCAAGCAGCTGGCCATGTTCAGTTTGTTTAGGTGTAATCTCGCCATTATTCTTTCTCCATTTTTCGCCAATTCAATATTCCACCCTTTTCCCTGTTGCATTTCATTTAGTGACCAGTTTTCACTTAATGTTTTTATAAGCATCCTACCAAGTCGTTCTTTGATTGCTTCGTGTTTCAATTCCACAATCGACACCTTGTCTTTCATGTGCATCTTTAGAGGCGTGCAAACGAGTTCCAGTGATCCGTGTTGTTTGAAACTGTTCGATGATTCGTTCAATTCAAATGAAGGGGAAAAGGGATAAACTGGCACGGGAATGTATCTTCAAATTATGTTTGAGTATAAAAGAAGAAGGAGAAGCTGATGGGGATTTGAGATTGACACTAAGGTGTCAAGGGGGGGGATGGTAAATTATGAGGTCAATGCGCGTCTGTGTGCGCGTTGTATTGTAGGATGGGTTTGTGTGCGCACACAGACGCGAGCAATGTCATTTTTTGGGTTAAATTATTGGTTTATCTCGCGTCTCTGTGCGCTTTTTGCTTTGTTGATAGGAATTGTGTGCGCACACAGACGCGAGCAAGAGATTTAGAAGTTAATTAGATTTTTGAATGTGAATGGATTTAGAGAGTTGTTAATGGTATGAATTTCGGTTTTTTGGAGGTTATGTGCTTCCGATCAAATATGGCTGCTTTTAATGAAGAGATTTATGATTCAAATAATATGATCGAGGATAAATGTTCTTTCGAATCGGATAACGTCAATGGTGTTTTTGGCCAGCTAATATCAAATTTATTTGGTGGATTGCTTTCCGTTGGTATTCGAGGCAATAATTGTGATGTAGTAGCTACACAAAGAAAGGTTCCAGATAAAATGATTGCGAAGAGTTCAGCTACAAGGTTGTTTAATATTACTGAAAGTCCTGGAAGTGTTATGACTGGTATGATCCCTGATTATCGATCTCAAGTATGTCGTGCACAAATGGAAGCAGCTCGATTTAGATATAAAAATGGATATGAAATGCCTTGTGATATAATATGTCGTTCTATTGCGGATATTAATAAGCTTTACACCCAATCGGCTGAGATGCGACCATTAGGTTGTTCAATGATGGCATTATCTTATGATATTGAAATGGACAAACCGTTATTATTCAAAACTGATCCCAGTGGCTCTGTTGATGACAATAAAATTGTTATTTTATATCTTGATTTTAAACATATATATATATATATATATATATATATATATATATATATATATATATATATATATATATATATATATATATAAACTGATAAAGACAATTCGAGAGAAATCTGATAAAACGAATAATTATAAATAACTGGAATGAATTACAAGTTTTTCAAAATAAAGCAAGTAAGCCACAATGGCCTATTTACGTGATAGTTACAAGTGTGTTATCATTCGCAATTCTAGCAATAGTCACTAGTGTACAGGTCTATAAAAAGTACAAGTGGAAAAGGCAGCGGTATCGGCACCGACTGGTCAAAGAAGTACCAGGGCATTTTCACTTGGACAAATATATCCCTGGGCAATATACTCCGTCCACACTGGTATAATAATTTCAAAAATTATGTATTATTAGTATTATTAGTAATATTAGTATTTATATAATTGTGTATAAAGGTGAACCTCAAATGCGCAACAGACATAAATATTTATTATTTATTTTTAGAATAGTAATACAATCAAATCAAATGCAATCCAATTCAACAAATCAAATCAAATCCAATCCAATCCAACCAATCAAATGCAATGCAATCCAACCAATCAAATGCAGTACAATCCAAACAGTTCCCAACAAAATCAGCAAAATTCAGAAAGAAATAAACACAAAAGATATGTACCCATGATTCACAAACACTATAAGAGCTTCTACAAAAATCTACAAAACAAAATCAGTACAAAGGACACCCCCATTACCATCAGAAGTTTCCCAAATCAAGTCTGTATCCCGAACGACATGAAAATCGAAATAGAAGAACGGGAATTACATTTAATTAAATTCAATAAAGCTCGAAGAGTGAAGCTCAGAGATTTAATCGGTACATTCGAAGAATTTTCTATTGCGGAGGACGCAGTAAAAGAAGGGAAAAAGGTGCCTCGCAGAATAGTGTTCCACATCACGAAAACAGAAGTGTCAATTTGTCAAGCAAGAATCTCGCTTATGACTACCAACAACTGTTCAATAGTAATAAAAACATTAAAAACTAATCGAAGTGTGCCGAATGAATAAGACCGTAATGATATGTATCCGATTTTCAAAGGGCTCTGTAGTATATGACAAAAGAATCACGCCCCGGACAAAAGTCTAACACTACTATCCTGAAAAAACAGAGGCAAATAAAGAAAACATTGTTGGCAACGAGGACGAATATCAGGCACTCATTGATATCCAAAAATTACTATGTGGAAAGATAGTAGGATACGAAACTCTAGATTTGGACAATGTGATGGGAGTAAGAGAAATGGCAAATGATGAATTCTTGATAAATTGACTATTCGTAAAGAATGTAGCTCCCCATAAAATCAAGTTATCAAATCTGGCCTACCAAGTCATCAAACATCACAAAAGGTGGTGTAAAGACAAAGCAGTAAATGAAATACTAAAAAAACCTGAACCTTTTTCGGCAAGACATACCACGGCAATCCTGAAAGTCATTTATGACATTGTTGAAACACAGTGGGAGGAAGTAGTGAAATGGAATGCAGCATCAGAATATCCACAATCAACAGCAACAAGAGAAGATGATCTATATATGGAAGAGGAAGATATGTATATTGAGCCCCACAATTTGAACTGAAATTCCGCAAAAATGGAACTCGAAGGACTTTCGAAAACGAGCTAAAGGATAGCGACGATGATTTAATATTCATATCGGAAGAAAGGCAGGAACCTGTGCAAACAGTTAAACTTGAACCACAGGAACAACGAAGCTACACAAAGATGATAACAGAGTGCGATCTAGACTCGGATGAAGAATACTTTTCGGCAGAAGAACAAGACAGTGGAGAGGAAGAAGACACAATGAGCGTCGATGAACCAGAAAATGAACTGGGACAAGAACCCAATATCAACATAGAAGAGCCCCATTTTATAATTGAAAAAGAGAAACAACAAATCACAGAAAAAGAGTTGACTCGTCGTTTCGGGAGACGAATAAACGAGGGTGATATCTTGAATATCGCATTGGGCAAAGGGTTCAGTCGGACGAAAATGCTCATTCAAGACTGCAAAATAGAGTTAGTTCGTAGATAAAAGATAATAGGGACATTATCTTGACGGCCCAGGAAGGAATTTTGGATGATGAGGATAGGCCCATTACCACATTCACCCTCAACAAGTATTACAAAACAGGGCCTAAAACGTATAAAGTCAATATATATGCCGAAGAAAGGCAATAAAGTGAAACATGGAGAAACAATATTCGTCCAGCAACAATTCAAATAATACCAGTCAGAAATAATCCCTTGTGATATCAACTTTATAAAACAATCGTGTATATATTATCCTTTATGATATTAATTAACATTAACCATCATATATCATCCCTTGTGTTATCATCAATTGACTATTCTTATTTTAATTATTTTACTCTTGATGTATATCGTAAATATTTTTGTTGTACATATTATCGAGTTATTGTTAGTTTATTTATGTTGGGGTTCAACAAGAGAGGCACAAAAATGAGGTGAAAATTGATAAAAACACCAAATTCAAAATAAAAATTTAAAGTACAAAATATTAATTAAAAATCAAAAATTTTGAAAAATGAATATTTTCTGGGGGAAACTGGTATGGGCGGATGCTAAATAATGAGACGAGTTCAGCTATAATAAAATAAAATCAATGGGGGGGGGGGGGGGGGGTCCCTAAAAGGAATAAATTACAAAAAACAAAAATTAATTAAAAATTAATTAACTAATGGGAAACCCGAGCTAATGGAGAACCCGAGCTAATGGGAAACCCGATACAATGGAAAACCCGAGCGAATTGAGAAATCAAATTTTGGGAAGGCAATTAATTTAGCCGGAGAAATCCAATTTTGGGAAGGCAATTAATTTAGCCGGAGAAATCCAATTTTGGGAAGGCAATTAATTTAGCCGGATAAAAAGTAATAAGCGCCGTCAAAGAAAATGAGCAAATTCCCTTCAATTGAATTAGACCTCCAAGAGGAAGCCCGGGGGGAAATAAGACCAAAAATAATTGGCAAAAATAAAGTCAATTACCAAGCGAGTATAAAAGCAACTGGCAAGAAAACAAAATGCCAGTTGGTCGAAGAAAAGTTAGTAGGATTAAACGAGTGAGTAAAAGGATTTAGCAGTTGTGATAATTTGAGATTTATTGTATCATTGAAAAGTGCAGATCAGAGTTATTAAAGATTGAAATTGTTCAATAAAGAGTGTAATCAACCAGTGTACTTGTATTAGTCTTGAATAAAATTATTGTGTTGGGTTATCTTGATTTTGATAAAGAACACAAAGGAGTCAGACCGTGATACCGACTTACATTAAAAACCCAACATTTAATATACAATTGAGGATATACTTTTCCTTATACATAATTAATATTGTTAAAAAAGGGTAAAATTAATGGGTATAGAAAATTAATAAGTTAAACTAGAAATAAAAAAATATTAAAAAAACAATTAAGTTTCATTATTAATAACACGCAATAAGATTTCTTATATTAAGATTTCTATATTAATTTTTAGTATATATATTTCTAATGTGGTATATAAGATATTAATTAAAATATAACACGCAATAGGATTTTACAATATATCAAATATAGTAGGAAAATAAATATAATTAATATATAATATTCCGTGCGTATAAGCCGGAAATTAAAATATTTTATTTTATTAATATTTGGAGTGGTATAAATACCCCAACAAAATTTAGTAAAATCGCCAAAAATTAGCGGTTAATAATTCTAAAGGGCAATCCTAAAGAATACTTAAAACCAGAGACAGATCAAAAAGTCTCACAGATTCTTTTAAATAAACACAGTAATTTCTAAATAGCACGCACCACATAACATATAACAAAACATATATCCACAAGCATTTTGTAATA
>CAUHTR010006360.1:0-17677 GCA_959609185.1 Schmidtea polychroa
AGGTCAAAGTCAAGGTCATGCTAAACATTCCTTTAGAAAGAAAGAAAGAATAAATTGCCTGGGAAACGAACCAAAATTATAAGAGTGAAAACTAAGCTCCACAGAAAGTGCAAACCACACAAAATGGCAGTTATCATCCCCACAATGAATAATTGAACAGAAAATAAATTTTATTTTCCACACGAATAATTCAGAATGAAATTAATTGAAAACTGGAAACATTTCGGATATAGAATTTCATTTTCCCATTCACTGGGGACTGGAAATGTTTAAATTATGCACCATCTGAACCGCGAACAGAAACCTAATTGCTCCTTTATCACTCGACCGCAAACACCAAATAAATAATAGAAAAACTTTTATTAAATTATTATTATTATTTTGTTTATTTTAGTTTAAAATTGAAAAAATATTTGAGAAGACTTAATGGGATCTGTGTAAAATTATTTTTAGCATTATATCGATCAGGACAAGTCTACCCCTGCCCTCCCTCCCTCCCCCCTTCCTGCCTCCCTTCATACTACACGGGTGCTCCAGGAATTTCTTTTGTCAAATATTTGCATTAAGATAATTATATTGGTAACTTGGCTAGGAATAATAATAATAATAATAATAATAATAATAATAATAATAATAATAATAATAATAATAATAATAATAATAATAATAATAATAATAATAATAATAATAATAATAATAATAATAATAATAATAATAATAATAATAATAATAATAATAGAAGAAGAAGAAGAAGAAGAAGAAGAAGAAGAAGAAGAAGAAGAAGAAAGGAAATATTTCAACGTTATGGCAAAGGAAATCTGGAATTTGTTTGGCAAGATTTTGTAAGATAATTTATATTTTGAAAATCTTTGATACCGTGCCAAAAAGAAAGAGATATATTTAACAATTATTAAAGATTTGAATGGGAAAATGATCTGAGATCAAGATGGTCAAGCATTTCTCAAGATCATCCCACAATGAGAGTCCATGATAATTGATCTTATAAAGGTGGCCAGATATTGGTATGGTGGAATTCATCAATTCTTCATTGCCACCCCCCCCCCTGTGATATTTCTAAATGCTTCACATTAATAAATGCTTTGATAAAGAACTTCCTGGCCATATTACGGATAATTCAAAATCAGCTGCAAATCTTTGTTTTATTCTTCAGAAATATTTTTATTACTGACATTTTCATTTGAATTAAAAGTTCCTTGAAATAATCTTTTATTCTCAATGAAAGATTTTAATCTGTTTCACTTTCAAAGAAAAATTTCAGTGAATAAAATTGAAAATTTCTCTCATAATATCTGATAATAAAAATGCTTGCAAATAAATTTTCAATATAAATATTTCCTTGAGACGTGATTAAATTTTGCGCTGATAATTTCCATTAATTGAAACAAAATATTTAGAATCAGCTGCTGAGGAGAATAAAAGACTTTCAATATCACCTTTTCTTTTGATTTATTAATTAATTAATTTTTAATTTTCTTAATCACATAATTTTTACTTAATTAAAAAATTGTAATTTTCCATTCAATTAATTAACTTATATTAATTAATTATTTACAATAACAAATCTGAGAATGATGGAACAGATCTTAATTGTGTTTATTGTAAACCTTCATGGTAGAAAGGACCTCGTATTGAACATGAGCTAATGCTTCCAGAGATAAAAGGTCATAAGAATCCCTAGACAGGTCAATGTGCCAGCAAATTGTTATGGAATCCCCCAAATGCTCAAGGTCATCACTAAAGGTCATTACAATGACAATAATTATTTTTTATTTTTCTATAAAAGTAATAAAAATAATTTTTATTTTAATAATATTTTTTTATTGTAAAATTAAAAGTAAATAAAAATGGAATTATTAACGCAGGAAATATTTTGAATGGCAAAATTAGTATTATGATAATGATAAATGCTTTNCTTTTGCTGTGAATAATGTATTTAATGAAAAAAATGTCGACTCTAAGATTGTCCTTGTCAATTGTCAGAATATTCTTGGGTGTCATAAAGAGCTTTGGTCTTGCATCTTTGCCATTGTATCCCAATCTTGTGAAATAACGCCATGTAGTACACATAGATATAGCACCTTCTTTTGCTATCTGGAAAGCTTCTGTACCATGATCACACTTAATCTCACATACCAAAGAATACGATCAAATGGTTTTGATCGTCCACTATGATGGTTGACACTGGCTTTTCCTGAATTACGAAATTGACACATAATATTGTTCACGGTTGACAGAGGCACGTGCAAAGTAGTCGCAAAGTTTCTTTATGAATTTCCTACCTTACATTGTCCAATAATTCGATCTCTTAAAAAATCTTGCAGTGTGATGTCATTAATAATTTGAAGCATGCGTTGTCCATTTACTTATGACAATTCTCTGTATATCTGTGTGTGTGTGTGTGTGTAATAATATAATTATATTATTTATATTATATTAAACCAAAATATTTTGCTGTAAAAATGCTTTTAGATATAATCTCACAACTATGCAATATTTTTTATAACATTTTTATTTTTCTTTCTGTGGGAAAAATAAAATTCAAATGTTGCATCGTCATTGTCACAACGTGTAAAATATATTCATAAATATTAAAATATTCGGATATTTGTTGTAAGATGTATTTATATCAACTATTCATATTTATAACATTTATATTTTATTATTTGAATGTTGTGATATGTTGAAATTGAATGTTGAAATTGTTCGAAATATTTATTTGGATTTGAATTAATTCCCCAGAAATGAATTAAGAAAATACTTTGTTTAAATAATAGATAATTATTCACGACTTTGAATTTATTAATGTCTAAAATTAGAACGAATCCTAACATTTGTGATATATTGGGGAAACAACTAATCAGTAAAATAAAATAATCAAATGTGCGCATGCAAAGTTTCTAATCAATTGAATATTTGGAAATAAATCAAAATTGGATTACAAATCATTTGATAATAATTAACCAATTAAAACAAGTAAAGCTAAATTTTGCTCAGCTGTAAATATTCGCACATTTTATTATCAAATGCATAGAAATGAATTGTATAAAATAAATATACAATTTCCTCAAAAATATTATAATAAATAAAATAAAATATCAACTTTTATTTTACCTTTTAATTATTTTTTTGGTGGCTAAATAATTGTAAATTTTGTTATAATATGTTCATTTTCTCAGCTATATAAAAATGTTTGTGGTGACCGGTTTAAGCATAATTTACCCTTCACTTCATCTTTATCATTTAGGATCTCCGGCAGATTAATAAGTCATCATTACAACTCAAATAAATGATATTTTATCCGTCTGGGGCTCAAATTTTGTGAATAAAGTAAATGAGAGAAGGAAATAATTTCATGGGAGATTCATCAAATAATTTGATTTATGAAATGCCTTCAATGCACCACCGAAACAGATCCGAAACTCCTTACTAATTTGTCATCCTCATCCCAATTGGGACAATATTAAATGATGCCAAAGTTGCTTTCCGTTGTAAATAAATTAGCGATTTCCTTCGGCAGTTTTTCATCGGCAGACAAATTAAAATGTGTCTTTTAATCCTCACAGGCACCCTATCTATCAGAAACAATATTGATAAAGGTCATAAATAACCTTGGTAAAGGTCAGAAACAATATTCCCTTTATCACCCAATCTTATTAACTTTTAATGATATTTTTGTATAAAATTATTTGCAAATTTGCAATAAGAAATTTCTACTTGAAACATTCCCGAGAGAAAGAAATATCAGCATTCCATGAAAAGGATTCATCAAGTGAAATATGAACCAGGACCATGTGGGATATTTAATTGCAAATTACAAATAAATGCATTATAAATGGGGTTGTACGTTGCATGGTGTTGATTTCATCAATTATCTCACCCTGGAATTCGAAAAATGAAAATAATTTTTCCTTATTTTATTCATACGGCGGCTTAACTCAACTGTATAAGTAAAGCCATGTAATGCTTGACATCGACACAGCCCTCCCCCTCCCCCTCTCCCTCCCCCTCCTTCCCTATGCTAACATTTTGTACAGAGGTTGCCACTGTGTACGTACGTTGCAATATTTGCATTGCAATTGGTAGTTTATGCACGAGATGGTCAAATATGATCTAGGAAATTTTGTTTTAATGAATATATCAAATTGTCGTAGAGGAAGAAACAAATGAAAAGGTCTGCAAAATGACAAAATAATATTCATCTAATTCGGAGGAACAGGCATGAAAAATATTTTAAAAAGAATGCCGAAAAATTGTGTATAAGACAAAAAAAAGTATAAGAGAAATATTGATCGATAGTTAAAGAGAAATGAAGATAAAGGCAAAATAATTTTGTACTTATCCTATGATCTATGAGGAAACTTGAAATTCAAATGACCTCAATGAAGGTAATATAACCTTTACAAAAATAGGATAAGTAAGCAATAATCATAGGCCTACGAAATCTCTAGTTAAATAATGAAAATGAAAAGGATAATATGGAAATCCAAAATAAAAGAATTTTTTAATTCTCATCAAATAATCTGTTAAATCTCTTCCAATCAAATCTATTCTGCAACTCATACTGGATGTTCTTTTGGCACAAGTTTCAATTCATTGTAAAATGCAGCATGTCAGATCTTTCTCATATAATCTCAGTTTGAACCAATGTTGTGTTCAGTTGGATAATTCAAGGTTATAATAGCTCTCTTAGACTGAGCATTATCACCAGCATAACTCTCCTCTGACCCATACCAACCATAACTCCTTCATGCCCTAATCGATCAATAATTTATACTCCTTTAAAGGAAAAACCGAACACACCAAAAAGAAATAAATATTCTCCAAATTCTAGAAGCATCGAAAACCTAACATAAAAGCTTACTAACTCAAGTACACACCCTCCCATCAAGGAACACGGCACACATTGATTTGATTGGATGCACACCTAAGCGGATAATGCCTCAATTCATTTCACTTGAATTCATTTCAATTGAATGTTTGATGATAAAGGAAAGGGGGAAAGGTTATAAAACCTAAATTCAGCGCTGTATGATAAAGAGGATGCAGGAAATACTAATACGTACCAAGTGACTAAATGGCTATTGGACTGTGTGGAAAGCGTGATCAATTCAATAAATATCTCAATATTGATCAATTTTAGCAGCCAACTTTTGTGTGTTTTGCAGTTATAGATGCCATCTCATAGATGTGCAATAAAGCGGCTGCATTCTGTTAGTGGGCACCTCAATATCATTTATTAATCTTTTCTAATTTACTATCAAATTGATGAGCAAATCTAAAATAAGTAACAATAAAAGATCTATGAGGATTACTTAGGTAAAGATTAATATAAATCCTTAATTTGAGTACAGAAAGGCTTTACTTTTATTTTCTTGCAAAATAAAAAATTTATAAAATTTATAAAAACAAAATGCATAAAATATTTTCTTTGCTCAAACTTTGAATAATTATACAATTTAGTGAATTTATTATTTTTGCAATTTACTGGAACTTTATAATTTGGGTGTATATTTTAGGGAAATTTCCCACAATATTTGCAATTCTTGTCCAAGGAATGAAAATTTTTCTGACTACCAAACTTTTTTCTAATTACTTTTTTATTATAATATTTTACTAATATTAAAAATAATAATAATAATAATAATAATAATAATAATAATAATAATAATAATAATAATAATAATAATAATAATTAATAATAATAATAATAATAATAATAATAATAATAATAATAATAATAATAATAATAATAATAATAATTAATAATAATTAATAATAATAATAATAATAATAATAATAATAATAAAAATAATAATAATAATAATAATAATAATAATAATAATAATAATAATAATAATAATAATAATAATAATAATAATAATAATAATTAATAATAATTAATAATAATAATAATAATAATAATAATAATAATAATAATAATAATAAAAATAATAATAATAATAATAATAATAATAATAATAATAATAATAATAATAATAATAATAATAATAATAATAATATTAATAAACATAATAATAATAATAATAATAATAATAATAATAATAATAATAATAATAATAATAATAATAAATAATTAATAATAATAATAATAATAATAATAATAATAATAATAATAATAATAATAATAATAATAATAATAATAATAATAATAATAATAATAATAATAATGATAATAATAATAATAAAGATAATAATAATAATCATTATTATTAAAATAATAAATTTCTTGCCGTAAGAGATTGTTCAGGAACGTAACGCATTTGGTTCCAGATTCGGTCGTCATATTCTGATTGACTTTCAAAGGGAAAAATTGGCAATGCTGAAAAGTTTGATTGTCTGTTTAAGTTCTCTCTGTAAATCTCATACAAAGATGGCAATGTGAAGTTTCCCTGTTGCTTGAAAAGAACATTCGACAATTGTGACTCTGTCAATCTCCTGTCGAAAAGTTTCAAATCGTCTAAAGATGGCCTGAAGGCTGATTCAAGAAATAAATGGTCATCAACGGATATGTGGCGGGAATTGAAAATATTATGCAATTGAAATGGGAAATTTTCCATTTGTTTCCTGAGGAAGAAGAGAAATGTAATTATTGTAAAGATGAAAATAATTTTCAATGAATATTTCAATCTGCACTTCATTGGCAACTCATAAATTCAGCTCCACATGAAATGTGATTGAAATTTGAATTTGCACGGCCTTGAATTCAATATCTAGGGAATATTTAAACAAAAATATTACAATTAGGAATTTCTAATAATAATAATTTCTAATTATTAAATTTCATATTTTACTTTCAAATTTTGTCTGATAATTATTTTGAATATTTTTAGGTAAGAAAAATTATATAATTAAGATAAATTTTGTACAAAATAAAATTCTTAATTTGGGAAAATTTTTTCTAAATATTTAATTTTAATTTAATAAATTCATAATATTTTTATTAATGATATTATTTTAATTATATTATATTTTTTATTCGGTTATTTATTTTATTATACTTCTTCTTCGTGGAAGACTCACAAAATGTTCTTATTCCCGTTGAAAAAGAAAATTAAGTCTTTGGAAAATTTGCTATTTGGTATCATTCAAAGAACTGGAAGGCGAATTCAGAATTTGAATAAAGCAAAAGCGTTTCATTTTCAATTCAAAATATTTGCTTGGTTCGGCTGAGTTATTATTAATAATTGTAACCTCATTTTATAGGAAACCCCAGGAAATACAGTAAAAAACTTTTGAGACAATCAGCAAAGGTGATATTTGTAAGCAAGACTATTATCATTATGTTCCTTAGATTCAATGTTATTTCCTACCATGTATGGTATTTGTCGGTGCCCTGGATTGATAATTTGTTTTCTTGTCTGCAGTCCTCAGTTAACTTTGACCTTGAAATCACCAAAGTATCTTGCTATTTTCTCATTTTTGGCAACTATAATTATTGTCCATTGTCAAACATGTTGGAAATGTGTTATGTAATTGAGAATAAGTAGGGCAGATATGCTCCATTACCAAAACTACTCTAAAAAAACTCCTTACTTATGAGATTCCGACTACCAATAAAAGGCTTTACGTCTTGTCTGACGCTCTCTTTTTCGAAACTGCAATTATTAATCTTTAGATGATTATTCTAGCGTACTTCGAAAATTTGAGTTGTTTTGTTTTAAAATTTTGATTCCGAACCACTTCCGAAATTAAGCAGAGCGTTCTGCCCTAGGATTTGACATTTGACCAAGTTAAACGAGTACACCCGTTTGCAATGAACAAACGAATCTTATAATATAGGTTGGTGTGTACAACCAATTATAGATGCGTCACCATTTGTGATGAAATAATAATTTAAGTTGTTATTAAGGATGCTTAAAACAATTGAAATTCTACAAAATCCAACAAATTATTTCCATGTTTCTTCTGAAATAATTTGTCTCCTGCTACCTCTTTCCACTTGTGCAAATTTCTCCATATTTTTTATATAAAAATAATTAAAATAATATTTTTAATAATTTTCAATAGTTTAAATATAATTGATTATTGAAAATTGTTTTAGAAAAAATGATTATATAAAATTTTTATTTACAATTTAAAAATTTATAAGATTTTATAATTTATTTATATATTATCAATATTAGTATAGTTATTCATCCGTTGTGAATGTAGGTAAGCCTGATGATGATGATTGTGATGCTATCAGAAATATTTAGTGAAAGAGATGTTACGAATGGCGATTGTTATTATATTATTTAATTGCTTTAATTTTTTAAATGTATTTTTATTTCATTGAATTTCATGTAATAATTTTTATTAGTTAAAGCGAGCAATTGTTGTCGAAAATTCTACCAAAATTAGAAAATTACAAAGTTTAAAATACTTACTATATGTTGTTTGAATGGAATAACGGCAAATGTGGAAACATCAAAGATTTCTTCGCCTTATATTTAAAATGTAGCTTTTATTTATTGTCAATTTTGTCACACATGCACAATTATTATTGGTTAGTTTTATTCTATATAATAATGATAATTATAATAATAATAAGAATAATATTATTATATTTTTGTTATTATATTTAGTAGTGGTAGATGTGAGCCCCTTCACGCCCACCATTAGTTTACCGCGCACTGGTTAGGCAACAGAGGCTCCATACCCCCTCATTTTTTTTCAAGTTCAAGTCGCGATTATTGATTTTCACGAATATTGATTTTGAAAATTTTTATTTTATATTGATTTTAAAGTGCATTTATTGATTTTTAGGTGCAAAGTTTCGAAATAAGAAATTCAAGTATTGATTTAAGTGTGCAATTATTGATTAAAAAGTGCAAATATTGAATTTAAAGTGAATTTTTACTTTTTTGTATATCTCACTGTAGCGCGGGAGTTTGAGATTCAAAATATTATTTCGACTAAAATATAGAGGGTGACGTCATCTACATCTTTGCTGACTCTCAACATTTTTGTATCTCTTCAAGATTTTTTCTGGCGAAAAATTTAAATTTTTTAAGAGAGAAACTTGATTAAACAAGATTTTTTGGAAATATTGGAAATTTTCTTCTGTAAAATATTACAAGCCTACAACTTTACTTACCACGACTTGTTCAAATATTTATTGGAAAATAGTCAAAAATACAAAAAACCAACTTTTTGTACCTTAATGCCGCTAGGTTCCAGAACCCTATCTTGCAAAAGTCTCTAAATTTGTAGGGGACGTCGTTGAATCCATCATATATTTTTATACTTTTATACATTTAAGCAATATTAAAAATAAAATATTGAAGTATGAAGTACGCACATATATTTCATTTTTAATACAAAATACAAGAAGCAAACGAGTTATTTAACCTATAACACCGAACTAAGATTCTTATAGGGTAAGTAACTGCAAAATCGAGAGACATGAACCTTCGAAGACTGACATATTAGAGAACAGCAATAAATGTCGTAATGTTTGAAAACCGAAAAGAACACTATTAAATATTTAAGGATGTCTATGTACTTGGCAATGTATCCCAAAATAAAGAAAGGACTCCAAAAGAAATATGAAGAATGTCTGATGATAAATCAAGTATTGTACAATTCTAAATGAATATACCTGATAAAGCTCCCACTGGTGATGAGAGACTAACGTTATGTATTTCTGGATCTCAACAACCTTGCTTTCACTTGAAATCAATTTGCTTTCGACTAATCACACTAGAAATAATTAGCAGGACGTACGCAAGACGACATTACAATGAGAAAATAGGCAGTGATTAGAAAGGTCCGTCGATGTCTCAATCATGTCTCACGAAATGTCAAAAACATATACAATTTTGAACCAATATTCGACACAAGTACCAACTTTTTTTTTTTGGTGTCTTTGCGTTATGAATTACAACCATTCACAAAAAGAAAGGATGAAACTATTTCCAAAAAAGTTTGCTACGACTACTAAGACCCACTCACTTCTTGAAAGTAAATCGAATTAGAAAAACGCGAATAATGAGCAAGAACAAAGCACATTGTTCAAATATAAACATTCCCAAATAGAATATGAGCGCACAAGTGTTACTATTTTCCAAATATGAGTTTGATTATATTCGTACAGGAAAGATTCAGAGACTGAACTTGACGTGGAATGACACGATGACGCTTATAATCTGGGTAAACATTGCGCTAATAGGATAATGTTTGTTCTTTGTATTTCCTATTCGAGATGAGAAGGGCAAGAAAGGCTAATAAGATTAGCCGACAAAAAAATACCATAGCGGGAACAAAATGATATATGGAGTAAATCCGAAATACGATTCTAAGATCCAGCTAGACGTAACTGTCGCATGAATGTAGGTGTGGTTATATCATTTCAATATGAGGATGTGGTAGAGTTTGGACTATAATATTAATTTATCAGAATTTTCATATTTTTAATTATATTTTATTATTTAATTATTTAATTTATATTTCCCTACAAATAGGCCTCCCGCCTATGTGGTACATTTAACCACCATACATAGGCAGTAACAAAGCCACGACCAATTTTCGCAGCCTCTCGGGTCCATAAGAGGCATTCGAGGAATTTTTCGCTATCAGAACATGATGAAACAGTAAAAATAGTTTATTATTGTTAATTCCTTGCAATGGCTGGTAGAGTGAAGATGAATGTATATTTTGATGATTGTAATCATTTACTTTCAGTCGAGACATCAATGCGAATTCTGCTCGATAGTTCAGACTAGGGGATCTGACCGACTCGACTCCGAGCCCAAAATCGCAGGTTTGAAAGTCTATCCTTGAAAACGCGAGCGTAAAACCTTTCAGGTCCGGTTTAACATGTTGAAAAACTAAACTTAAAAAGTTAACATAAATTATAATTAAAGTTTTAATTTAGTCCAATAGTCAAGTTAGCTTTTGAATGTTATATTGTAACAATTTTGCTTGAAATCGGCTATAAAGATTACTAAAAAAGCTCTTGCCTTAACTTGCTTGAACTCATATTTGATAAACTACCACATTTTACAAGGGGGTGACGAGTATTTTATGCAGATGATGCATTTGAGCTCAAAGCGTAACAAATTTTATTTTATAAATAAGTAATATATATTTTTATAATATTTAATATATAATTTCAGTAAAATTTGCTAAACATTTGTGTTAATATTATTCTTTTGAGATTGATTGAATCTTCATTAATGCTTGCAAGGTTTCAGCCATGTCAATCTGGTACGATCACAATACAATTTTTTAATACAATTATTTAAGTTAAATGTAAAAGTCATTTTTAAAATTTTTTACTACAAGGCTGACAAAAATATGTCGAGCGAGCTTGCCTGTGCCCTTATTGTGCCCTTATATGTGTTCTTATTGTGCTTCTTATTGCCCTATTGTGTCACTTAGTGTGCTTCTTATTGTGTTCCTTATTGTGCTTCTTATTGTGTTCCTTATTGTGCTAGTATTGTGCTTCTTATTGTGTTATTTATTGTCCCCTTTATTGTGCTCTTATATGTGCACCCGTATTGTGTTCCTTATTGTGCCCTGTACTCGTCGCCCCTTATTGTGTCATTTATTGTGATCCTATTGTGCTCTTAATTGTGACCCCTTATTGATATCATTTATTGTGCCCTTATATTGCCCCTTATTGTGTTCCTTATTGTGCTTCTATTGTGCCTCTTATTGTGTCAATTATTGTGCATAATCCTTTCATTCAGTAGCAATTTCCATTGGTAAATATATATATTGTAAGCTGCCATCTGCTAGACTATTCATTCTCATCGGTTCCGTTAGATTCTCGCATTTGCTGGCATATCACTTTGTTATATTGTCAAGCACGCTTGCTGCTTTCGATATTGTCGCCTGCCTTTATACTAGCCCTTTCTCCTTTAATCATCATAATCACATTTACCATGGAGTCTGCTTTGTGTCCCCCTCATCCTCCCCCCCTGATTCTCAAGCAAAGCCGATTATTAAATATTAAATTCATTAATAAAAAGATAATTTCAAATTATCAAAACAATATAACATTATGCAATATTATTATCATTATTTATATATTAATATCTGATTGATGCTCACCAGCCATTCCACATAATTGGTAAAAGGGAAATAATAGAATGTTTTTCGCTTGCTTTGAATCAATTTTATCAAGAATTCATATAAATAGATTTAAATTCATCAGACAAATTAAGTAAAACTAATAAAAAGTGGCAGTAATTACTGGAACTTGCATTACATAACAAATTGAATTGACATAAAGGAGTTTACAAAATAGCAAAGAATTTCAAACACTTACATTACAAATCCATTTCACAATCAGTTTCTATTCCCATATAATTCTAAATATCCTTAATAAATTATACTTAATATAGTAAAATATTTACAATAAATATTCTGTTATACAAATCCACCGACGATATTCTACTGAAACTTGCATTTTAGTTAAAATTAAAATAATACATTTACATTAACTTAATTAATTTAAAAATTGTATTAAAATAAATAAAAACAAAATGTTTAAAAAATTTTAATTAAATTATAATTAAAATTAATTATAAAAATATAATACTTAAGTTACAAAATAAAATTTGTGGCCTTTTAAAGATCAAATTCATCATCTAGGATATTTTTCAAAAAAAAATTAAATATTTTTTTTAAAAAACGTATTTTATGAAATATACTGCCCGACACTATTTTTAGCACAGTAAGAAATTTTTTTACATATACAAAACATGAATAATGTATAAATGAAATAAATTTGTATGATTGTAATTAATATAGTAATACTTTTAATAATTATCACTACTTAGACCAGGGGGGGCAAATTTTTACACCGAAGGCCAATTTACGTTCATTAAAAACTTGCCAAGGCCGCAAAACAATTGTATAATGTACTTTTTAGTTGTTATTCATATCGCAAGAAATTCAACAACTGCCTACAAATAACACATCAAAACAAGTCAGAATTTTCTGTGATAGGAGAGAAAACAGACCAAGTGGGATACTGAAAATGTACATTAATGCTCTTGTGAGCGTGTATGTTAGTGGAGAGATTGCATAATAACATAGTACGAAGCAGGTAGTCTTTAAGAGCAACTGATCCTCTAATTATGAACCGTCAGTTTAAAGCAATACGTTGACAATTTTTAATGTAATTCATGTGTGAAAATGTGCTTTCACATATTTGTACTGCAAAAAAGGTCAAATTCGGCGAGCATGATTGCGTAGATTTGGATACTGAAAGGCACCAGCCAGAATGATAGAACCGCTGTAATCCCAATAGACAAGGACAATACGTGTCAATAGGAACTTACGTATGCTCGGCAGCTTCACTCAACAAATAATGATTTGAAATGAAAAATGGAGCGTTATCACGGGACTGAGTGTTAACAATAATAGATAAGCTACCACGCAATCTGACAACGAAATAACACTATTCACACTCTCCTGTTTTCACACCCACGTATAGATATTTAAACCACACTAGATATGTGTAGTACGTGTATGCCTTTCCTTATTGACTAGCCCAACTGCTTTTGTCATTACTCTTAATGAACGATTTTAATTAACGATAAATATACAAAATCCATTATAAAGGTTTGAAGGCCCAAACATATACATTTCTAATCGTTCTGAAGGCCGCAATTTTGTTTTTTTAGGCCGTCACTTGCCCACCCATGACTTAGACATATATTATATTTGTTTAAATAATATTTGAAAAATTCTTAGTTTTTTAAAAATTAAATACGACACAACTTAGTTGAGCACATCTTAAAGATTTCTTTAAGTATTAATCATTTTAACCTATTTAGTTTATACTACTTTATATGATTTTAATGTTTATAATAATTTTAGAATTGATTATGAGATCTCCAGATTTAAAGAAAGTTGCTATAAAGATGAAACAGGAAGGTAACAGTTATGGTGCAATTGGCACCATTTGGGCATGTCTAGATATGCTGTTAAGAATTTAGTCACCTACAAATATGTGTTACATAAACGCAAACGTGGAAACAGAAGAAAAATAAGTTAAAGACAGGACGCGTTATCCATCAAAAAGAGAAACTGCACGGATAAGAGAGCACAGGAAAAAGTTACTTCGCCAAGATCAAGAGAAATTGTGGGCTAGCTGTATCAACAAGGACAGTACAAAGGTAATATGCAGATATGACTGGTATGAAAACGCAAAAAGTTATCACGAAATCATCCTCATCTAAGGAAACACATAGAAAGAAAAGAATGAAAGTGATAACAGAAGGGATTTTGACCAATCACATTTGGGAGAATACTATATTTCAGACGAAAAAAAGGTTCACACTTGATGGACAGATTGTTGGATGACATATATTCCGAAACAACATCAAAATATGTGAGTAAAATATAGGCCATGTCAGGAGGTGGAATTATGGTTCTGGCTGATGATCCTTCCTAACAGACTTCATCTTTCCACATGATAACTGGCAAATTAAGTCGACCGATTACAATTACCCTGTTGAAGACCTTTGCTGTGCCAATAATGAAAGTTAACCTAAAGAGGAATTTTTACTTCCAGCAAGACAATTGCACAGTAACACAAAAGCACGGATTGTTCAAGATTATCTGAAATCAAGTAATATAATCAACGATTACATGGCCCGTTCACGAAGTCCAGACTTGGAACATAGATTGAGGATGTCTGGAAGACGATTTCAGATATAGGTTTATGACGGACCGCAGTTCTTAAACATAGCTATTTTAGAAAAAAAAATTACGGATGTCAATATCTCTATTTCAACTGTACCAGGCGGACAGAAAATATTTTGGGATTTCTATGCATCAATAAGATGGAGACTGTGTAAAGTTCTGAGTAATCACGGAAATTTGTATAATTGTTAAGTATTAGTGTATGATAAATAAAGTCGTGCTAAAAATTGTGTCGTATATTTAATTTTTAAAAAACCTAAGAATTCAAATATTATTTAACACAAAAAATATATATGTACTAAATAGTTGATAATTATTAAAAGTATTACTATATAATTACAATCATACAAAATTTATTTCATTTATTACATTATTCATGATGTTGTAACGAAATTCTTACTGTGCCTAAAAATAGTGTAGGGCAGTATATGTCAACGAATGACGATCAGAAATGCAATGTCTGCTTATATGCTATTCAGAGATTAACATGAAACAGGGTAAAGTTTTTAAATTGTGGACATTCAATTCTGTGTATATTGCGTCCGAGCATATCTTCCTAATCAGGGTTTCTTAACCTTTTCAAACTTATGGACCCCATAATATATAATTGGTACCGACGGACCCCTTATTAAATGTTAAACAAATTAATAAATGATAGTAAACAACACATATATTTGAGTATGTAAATTATGTATAAATCTGTTTATTCAGCTTCAAAACAAAAATAAAAAAAGTTTTTTGGCAAATAGTGCCGTGGACCACTTGGAACCTATTCGCGCACCACCTCTGGGGTCCATGGACCCAGGTAAGAACCACTGTCCTAATCACTTAACCTGTCCATTAGATACACAGAACATTGATTACTTAAAATTTACTATCGCATCACTTTAGATAAAAGATTTTTATCAAATTTTGTGATAATTTGATGATTTAATTTGACGGAGTTATTAGTATTGTTTTTGTATTATATATACTCTTACGTTTACTCCGACAGGATGTTTTGTCCCCCTATTGGTAATAAAGGTATTGGTCGTAATTTTTTATAGTTGATGTTCCAGGGATATAATAAATATTCAGTGAATTTCTATCATTTTTGAGAATTTCTCTCATTTTAGTGAATTTCATGTTAATTGAAAGATATATTAAAATTTAGGTTAATTCTAAGTAATTTGTGTCGTAAGGGTACTGGTGTTGTTTTAAATGATTTTATTTTGGTGTTTAAGACATTCATTAATAATTTTTTAAACTGATGGTTTTAGTAAATATTAAGTGAATTTCAATCAATGAATTTCTTTTACTTTCATGAATTTCTATAATTTTTATGAATTTCATGTTTGATTGGAAAGAAGTATTAAAAATTTAAGAGTTTTAATGTTAATTCTAAGGTAAATTTAATTAATTCTTGATAATTTGCTGTATATTTATTGACTTGTTTTTAATTTTAATAAAAATTAATTTATAATTTTAATAATTAGTTTTTAACAGTAATCAAGTGATAGATAAATTTTGATGATGACTTTGTAATGATATTGAATTTGGCTAAATAATTTTTTTCAATAATTTTCTAAGAATATTAACAAATTGATGAAACTTTAAAAAATCATAAGCTAAAAACCCAGTTAACCTTTATCAAGGACAGATATGTTTTAAATTTACTTGAAGATTATTGTAGAATATACTGAAATTAGTGATTATATGATGCTATATTGCTTGAAAATGATTGGCTGAATCGATGAAGAATCGATGATATATGGTAAATGAGGTGGTGAAATAATTTGTAGAAAATATGATTTCTGATTTCATTAGTGAGCTCTCTACTACATAGCTGTACTAAATATTTCATTTGCAAGAATGTTTAATGTCCTCTAAACAATTAAATAAATTCATATTTTGAAGAATTTTCAATAGATTGAGAGTGATATTTAAAGGGCCTCAAGTGGGTGGAATATTTAGGGAAATCAAGGGATTATATATTTATGTTATAAGGGATAGAAATATTTTATGCAGGGATCAGTTAAGATGGAATATATGATCTTTTAAGGGGACCTAGTCAGGTTATAAGGGAATTGTACAGTTATATTTATTTTAAATTTCGAGTAGAATAATTTACCTAGAACAAAATTTAATTATAATTGGTTTTATCAATATCTGTTATAAATTATTTAGGGTTAATGAGTTTAGAAGATTTTAGTGAAAATATGTGTGATAAATAGGAAATTAAAAATATAATTATAGTCATTTAAAGGAATTTTAAGCAATCTTATTAGTCTTCATTAGTCTGAGAGAAATATAATTTTTAATGAATTTATACGGAATTTTTGAAATATTTTGAGCAATCAGTCAATCAATTTGAGTATACATGTATTACTTTTAAAAAATAATTAAATTAATTTATTTAGTCTAATTTCAAATATCTATAGATCTTATTCAATAATTCTTATTAACTTATTATCTTAGTTGATTTCATGATCAGTATTTTTATTACTAGATTATTAATGATTAGAATTTAAAGTTCTTCTGTCCATTAATTACATTTTTATGATATTTATTTATTTTGTTTTGAATAATTTAAATTTGTACAATTATTGAATCAATTTTTACAAACGTTATTGGAAAATCTCGAGTTCACCGAAATTATTATTTATTTTTTATTCAATTTCTTCAAGTGAAGATGATTTTCTTTTAAAGATCAATTTTTTAGTGCGTAGTTGGTTGTAAGTAGTTGGTAAGTAGTACTGGTATCTGGTGATAGAGTTTAGTTGTAGATGATGAAAGAAGATATTGTGTATGTGATGAAGAATATTTTGTATTTAATTGTATTATTTTTCATGTATGCTAGTTGATTGTGGTACTTGGTATCTAGTTGAGTTGCTTGTTGTTGTTAGCTAGTGAGGTACATTGTTGTAACTGTACTTGGTAGTTAGTACGTGTTGTTAACTGATTGTTGTTATAAAGTTGTAGCTTGATAATGCTTAGGCCCGGTTGTTGTTGGTTG
>CAUHTR010006361.1:0-19327 GCA_959609185.1 Schmidtea polychroa
AAATTATTATTTATTAACTTTAATTTCTCAGACGATATCGTTTCTTAACACATTAACTGCCGATAGGATTTTCGTAAAATGTTCAAAAAATATTTTAACGATTTTAAGTTTAATTTAATATAATAGGTCGAAATACAATTATTTTATTTGTTTTGAGATATTTTGAGGTGAATTACAGGTATGTCGTATCGGCCATATTATATGTTAAAAATATATTACATTAAACCAGCGGTTTCCAACCTTTATGCTACCGCGCCTCCCCCAACAAAAATTTTTTTTTCTTGGCGCCTCCCTATCTTTTTTTTAATATATATATTTTTATAATTTCCATGCCAAAATAAATAACAAAATGCAAAATATGCTTTATTATCGTTAAATAACTGGAAAAAAACCGACCTCTGGTTAAACTACATCTAACACATCAAAATTTAATGCGAAGGTTCTTGTTGTCTATTGGCACAAAGTTTATCAAAACTTGGGAGTAATGTGGAGATTGCCACTCGTAACTCTTTTTCGACTATTAACCTGGCTCGTTCACAAATGTGCCTCTTCATGATGGTTTTCTTCGAGAAAATTTGCTGTTTCTTCTTTGAGTTCAAACACCCTTTGAATGACTTTTGCACGAGATAGCCAGCGAACTTCACAATTATGAGGAAATTAAAAGATTCTTAAAGATTAATTAGAAATTTGGTAAAAATTTTAAAAATATTTTTATTGAAAAATATTTTAAAAAGAAATTTATCAATTTTAAAAAATATTTTTATCAAAGAAATATTTTAAGAAAATCTGAAATTTGTTTAAATAACAAAAATAAGACCAGACAAGTTTTTTGAGATATCTTTTATTAAATAAAATTTATGGAATTATTTAGTGATTTAAAAACGGATGAGAATCCTAATAACAATAATACAGAAGTGAGATATAATTAGCTTCCATATCAACACACATTTTTGCAAACAGCCTAGCTCTCTCTTAACCCTCTCCGTGTAAAAAATAATGCTGATATTTATAGTGACCAGTTCTATTCCCACAAAATCGGTTACAAAATGTGCCTTCAGCTTCATCCCGATGGATTCAAAGCTGGAAAAGGCACACATCTTTCTGTTTTCTTTTTCATAATGCGCGGTGAAAACGATGTACTTTTGCAATGGCCTATGAAACTGGAAGTGACATCTTGTATATTCGACAAATATACGGAGAGGGTGAAAATGTTGTTCAGTTCCTCGCTCATATTTTTTGACACTAGAGCTGCTCTGTGATTTCAATGATGGCTTAATTTATTTTTATATTTTAAACTTACTTTAATTAATTAATTTAAATATTTATATAAAAATTTATGTAATCAGATAAATACAATTTAAATGTTTATTAGCAATGTTCCGTTTTAACTTAAACGTGAATTCTACCCTTTCAGTAGATATTATAGTATGAAAATCATTTTTTTACCCAAAAATTTTGGCGCCTCCCGGGTTGGAAACCACTGCATTAAACACATTACTTTTTAAATTATTATCTTACTTATTTTAAAATTATTACTTATTTACTTTTTTTCTCAGGCGACATTTCTTTATTGAAAAATTACATTAATTCACTTTTTTAATTAATATAATCCTAATTTTTCACTCAATAACACTTAATAATCTACTACTTATTTCAAATTATTACACCAATTTTAAATACTTTATTTTATTTTACTTTAACCCATTACTACCCACTGTACTCACATGGATACACTTGTTAAAAGCTTGATTTCATGTTTTTCTATTATGATTATCCTGGAAGTAGTAACCCATTTCAAAAATAGATGGCACTAGTAGTCTACGAAAAAATTCTCCATATTTTTTGTTATAAATGTTCTAACTTACCCAATATGTCATAATAAATAACGATTAAAAGAAATTTGTACGTGTAGTTTTCTTTATAATAATAGGTTTATAAAAAATAATGTTATCTAATAATTCGGTTGAATATATAATGTCTATCTATATTCATAACATATGGCGTATATTTCACTACGGATAGCGATAATTATATTGTTTAATAATTTTATTTCTGAAAATGTGAAAAAATATTATGAAACAAAAAAGTCTAACTAACAATAATTTCTCTAAAATTACAATTTATTATCAATTAAAGTTTCAATGTTATAAAAATTAATTAAATTAATTTAGTTCCTCTTTTAATTATTCCAAAGGGTTTCCAGCGGAAGCGGTGTTCATCAGAAAGTGATGTTAGTGAAGCATTAAAATCTATTGCTGCTAAATTGGTATTTATTCCATTTCATTACTTTTTACCTCACAATTTAGGAAGCGAGCTATGCAAGCAGCTCCAAATTATCTACTGTCATCAGTTTTATAGAATATCTGGATAGTGGATAAATTCCCAATACTCCGCAACGCATAATAAATCACCGTCTTCCACGTGTTTATTATTTAATAAATTGAATATTTGAATGTATGAGATTTGTATATTTGATATTCAGATCTGTTATTTGAATGTTTTATATTATATAAATATTTTGTAAATTATTATTTCTATAACATTTATTTCGGAAAATTATTGTAATTATTTTTATGCTTTGATAATTATGATGCCATACAAACTGAGAATGTTGTAATGTCAAAATGATGAAACTACGGTCAATTTTCGAAAAACGCAGTAATTGAATTACGTCATTAACAATAATTCATTTTGCCTTTCCTCTAAATCAGTGGTTCTTAACCGGTGGTGCACGCACCCTTTAGGGGTGCAAGCTTGAATATTTGGGGGTGCAAAATTGTAATTTTACAAATTCACGTGTAGCTAGCAAAATAAAAAACTAATCTTAAAAATTCGTTTTGGTTAGTAAATTTTTTATTCCCTAAACATTTTTTAAATATGTTTGTATAATATAAACCATAGAAACAAATTAATTTTTGTATTTTTTCTACAATTACAAAAATTCAAATGCGTTTCTAGTTTCTATAGTGATTTTTATATTTCCTCGAAATTTGTTGACTATTACAAGTTTGAATTTTTGTGTTGAATATTAAAAGTTAAATATTAATAATAAAATAATTAATACAAGTTAATTTTACAAGTTTAGTTGAATATTTATATTCTAATTATTAGAATATAATTTGGTACATTAAAGTCAAATCCAAAAGGTAAGCTAAAATATAGCAATAATAGATAGAAGTTTAATATTTTTTTAGTGTTTTATTCAAAAATTAAATTTAGTTTACGCCATGTCAAAGAAACGATGTTGGAATGACGATTATGTTCGTTATGGTTTTACATTTACAACGGAGAAGGATGGAACGCAGCGACCACAATGTATTCTGTGCTGCAATAAATTTTCAAACGCCAATCTCAAGCCGTCGAAACTAAATAAGCATTTTACCAAACAGCATGGTGGTGTAGATGCTGGCCATGATTTTGAAAGTTTGAAATCTAAACGAGTTCGATTTGATAAAAGTGGAACTATCACAACTTTTGGACTTATATCACACGAAAAGCCGCTGTTGCAAGAGTCTTATCAAGTTGCATATATCTGTGCCAAGAAGAAACCACATACAATAGCTGAAGAACTTGTAAAGCCTTGTGCATTAGAAATGGCTAAAATAGTGTTGGGTACTGAAGCACAACAAAAGCTTCAACAAATTCCTTTGTCAAATGACGTAATCCGTACTAGAATTTCTGATATAAGTAAAGACATCTTACAACAAGTAATTGAAGATATTAAAGCTAGTAATGTCCCAGTGGGTATTCAATTGGATGAATCTACAGATGTTGAAAATTGTTCTCAGCTGATGGTGTTTGTACGATATGTAAAAGAAAAAGAAATTGTTGAAGAATTTTTGTTTTGTGAACCATTAGAATTGACTACAAAAGGAATTGATATATTTAATAAAGTCAAAGACTTTTTATTACAATATGAGATACCGATGAACAAAATAGGATCAATTTGTACTGATGGAGCTCCTTCCATGTTAGGCAAAAATTCTGGATTTGTAGCGTATGTAAAAAGGAAGTGCCTCACGTTACAATTACCCATTGTATTTTACATCGACATGCGCTAGCTACAAAGACATTGCCTGAAAAATTAAAGAAAATATTAATCACTTCAGTCAAAGTTGTAAATTTTATCAGAGGTCGAGCTTTAAATCATCGTCTCTTCCGTGCTTTATGCGAAGAACTTGGCGCCGAGCATACTGTCCTTTTATTTCAAACAGAAGTAAGGTGGCTATCGCGTGGACGTATGCTAAATCGTGAGTACAAATTGCGAAGTGAAATAATGCAGTTTCTTAATAATCAAGGCAGTAGTTTAGCTGATGAATTCAGCAATAGAGATGCTATAATTCAGCTAGCGTATTTGGCAGTCATATTCACGCACCTTAATGAATTAAATATTTCAATCCAAGGATTTGGAGTGAACACTATAACAGCGAAAGAGAAGTTGACTGCGTTTAGTCGAAAACTTTCAATTTGGATTAACCGTGTTGACAAGATAAATTATGCTAACTTTCCTTTGCTTGAAGAAGTTCTTGTTTCAGATGATGAAAGAAACAATATTACCACCGAAATTAAAGATCATTTGCAAAAGTTGAGCGAATCTTTTGAGGGATATTTTGCTACTAGAGATATAGATATATCAGAAAAATGGATATTAGATCCATTTATTTATAATCTGGACTCAATGGATGACAGTAATTTATTGAAAGATGACCTTGTTGAACTACGGACAAATGGACGTAATCAAATGGAATTTGAAGCAGAGAATTTGGAAAATTTCTGGTGTGCTCAAGTAATGTCATATCCACGATTAGCTAAAATAGCGCTTCAGCATCTTGTTCCATTTGCCACAACATATTTGTGTGAGATGGGATTCTCGTCACTTCTACATATAAAAACAAAAGCTAGAAATAGACTTAATGCTAGTAATGATATGCGTGTAGCTATTTCAAAAAAGATTCCCGGGTTTTCAAAAATAATTGAGGAAAAGCAACAACAAAAAAGCCATTAATAAAAACTTTGATAATTTATAATTGATTATTTCAGCTAACAATTAAAATTTATAAAAAAATTGTTACGCACATAAAATTAATAAAAAATATGTTTTACATAATGTTTGTTTTTTAATTTATATAACTCAATAATTTCTAGTAAGGGGTGCGAGAATATTGTTTGAAAATTTTAGGGGTGCCGGTAGCTAAAAAGGTTAAGAACCACTGTACTAAATGATTAAATAATTTGGAATTTAACTCTAAAAAACAGCTAGGAATTATAAGTAATTAATTAACTGCTTTGATGATTGGTTGTATCCTTTGATTTAATGAAACAAAATCAGTTTTTTAAAAATTCTTTCATAAAAATTGTTTTTCTTTTGGATAATATTTTCATGTCGAAACCACGAAAATTGAATTAGTTTTTGTTTAACATGATTGTATTAGTATGAAGTTCATTGCTTTCACAAACTTCTATCATATTTTTCTTTAATTCTAAGAAGCATGCGGTTGAAACAATATTGTTTGTCTTTTGTAGGAAAGGCTGTTTTAAGTTTTGATTCTTGCTCCAGTTCCACTTGGTAATTAACACTACCAAAATCAACAATACTAAAGACTTGTGCGTCACTGAGTATATCCATCATTTCTTCAATATTTGGAATTGAAAACAGAGGTCTTTCTATTATAGCTTTTAAGGTTCGAAAATTTAAACATATTATTATTTCCATTCAAAATACATACTAATGGACTATTTCATTCTGAATTACGCTTTTTTATAATTCCTGCTTTTCCCATATTTTGTAGCATTTTTAGAATTTTATACGTTAAATGTATAGGTTGACGCCTCAGGTTAATGTAACCGGATTTCCATTAATAATTATTTTGTGTTTCCCATATTCCATTTTGTGTTTCATAAAAACTTGAATACTTATCAACCAACTTTCTAATCTATGGATCGATTATTATTTGAAGTACTTTTTCTATACGACGTACTTGTCATTTAATATTAAAATAATTCATAATTTCTATTTCAACAATGACACTAGTAATGGTCGCTTAGGGATGTGTCATTTTATTTTTTAATGTGTTAGGGGCAATTGTAGATGTTAAATCGACTCCTTCCTAAACGCCTTCATGACTATTGTACTTTAGACCATCTGTGTACACATGGCGACACCCATGTTGGTACTGTACACACAGTGGTGATATTCAGCCGGTACGGGGCGGTACGCTCGTACCGGTTGTTAACATTTTTAAAATTTTCCGTACCGGTTGTTGTATATTAAAAAAAAAGTATGTTTTTAAGTAAAAGTATGTAAAAGTAAAAGTATTGATAAAAACATTCTAAATTACTAAAAAAATATAAATATTTACCTGCCATTATCGATCAAATACAAAAAATCTTACAATAAAATAAAAATTTGGGATTTAAAATTTTTTTCGGTTTTAGTAAAAAAAATCTACTTAAAACTGTCTAATTTGAATTTTAGTACTTTTAATTTCCACTACAATCCAAGAGATGGCATTGAATTATAGAACAAAATTTATGGAATTGAAAAATTCCTACTGAGCATGTGTAAAGTTGCATTTTAATAGGTGGTTTCACCGCGTAACCACTAAGCTTGAAAGGGTTAACGGAAAATTCTGTAAAAAAAAATATTTTTCTTTTAATAAAAAGGGAATTTCCCTTTTTGAATACATTTTTATTTTGATATATTTACTCTAAATAAAAAGTTTAGTAGTATAAATATTTTTTATGGTGAATGGTTATCCCTTACTTTTAATCTCTATTAAATTCAGTTTTAACGTGCAAGTATGAAGATTTTAAATTGATTTAAATTTCTAATTAATTATTAATTAATTATTAAATATTTTCTTTGTTTCAACCTAAGAATGAAAAGGCAAGGTAATTTGGATGACTTTTTTAGCAAATCTATAAAAATAACCAAAAACCCTGAACAGCAAGCTGAGAATATTACTAATTCTAATCAAACAAAACAGGTAAAAGAAAAAAATGATACTTCTGAAGTTCAACACCAATCGGAAAAAGCTGGAACGTCTCGTGATGCTGCGTTATTACATTTTTGGAATGATAAACAACTAAATTATTTTAAAACTAAATACGAGTGGCTTATTGTTGTTAGCGATGAAAATGTGGGATGTCAGTGGTGTTCGAAAGTAGAATCGTTAAATTTAGAAACTGCTAAACATTTACACATTTCTGTGGAGTGGAAATCATGCTCTGTCAAAGCTCATGGCTCGAACAAAGAAAATTTACAATCATCAATGAGAAAAAAATTGAAGGAACACAATGAATCAGCTTCACATAAAAAAGCTGGGGAAATAGTAAAAATTGGTGAAACAAATATAATTTCCAAATCTTTCGATGTGGCTAATGAAAAGTATTTAAACAGCACAGTAAACATTTTTAATACTATCTATTTCATAATTAAAAACAATTACCCATTCAGTGATTTTAAAAAATTAATTGATTTACAGAAAAAAAATAATGTAGATTTTGGATTTTCATTACATTCCAGATTTATAGTTCCACTTGTCGCAAAGCTTATATCTACAGAAATAAGAAGAATTAGTTTTGGAAAACTGATAAATACAGGTTGTACAGGTTGTAAAATTTCAATTATTATTGATGAAGCCTCAACTGTTTCACACAAAAGCGTTTTAGTAGTTTATTTGAAATCTGAAATTCAAGATTCCGATGATAGTGTAACAGTTTTTATTGATCTTGTCGAATTAGATGGAACAACATCAGAAATAATTTTTAAAACCTTAATATCAGTTCTTGAAAAACATGGTTTTAATGAAAAATATTTACATGAAAATCTTATTGGATTTTGCTCAGACGGTGCTAGTGTAATGTTAGGAAAAAAGGCTGGAGTTTCTGCAAGAATTTTAGAACATTTTCCAGGTATTAGCATCTGTCACTGTTTAGCTCATCGTATTCAGTTAACTCTAGATGATGTTATCAAAGAAGTAAATGAAGTAAATAACTTTAGATATTTTCTCGATAAACTTTATTCGTATTATCATACTTCAAATAAACATCAACGAGAATTAAATAATGTTTCTAAAGAACTTGGCACTGAAGTACACAAAATAGGTAGAATATTTGGTCCTCGATGGGCAGTCTGTAGCGCTAGGACCGCCAAAGCAGTTTGGAAATCATATCAGGCCTTATATATTCACTTTAGTCAAAATAAAGAAATTGGAATAATGTCATATTTCAAAAATGAAAACTTTTTAAAAGATTTAGGTTTAATAAACGACATATTAGAAGAAATTTCTGTACTGTCTACAGCTTTACAAGAAAGAGATATTTCATTAATTAGAGCTGATAGATTGATAAGGCGAACGATTAATCTATTCCAACATTTAAAATTAAATAAAGGAACATATGAAAAAGAAGCAGATGATATTATTAAAACGAAAAAATACAATATTCCATTTGAAATTAATAGAAAAAAAACATCAATTGTTGTTTCGAGAGATAAATTTTTTGATTGTTTAGAAAAACATATGAAAACGCGTTTGCTATTAGACGATAAAAATGAAAACTATAATAATCTCTTAAATTGCTTTAATTTATTAAATCCAGAAACATGGCCGGGTGATATTTTTGAAGCACCATGGATTGAAGGTGAAAATAGGTTAGAGCAGTTAAATAAAATAATCAAATACATCATTCCAGTAAATGATTTTCGAGATTTTGTTGATGTGCGAGATAGAGAATCTAAAAATATTAATACTATTTTGAGAGCAAAAAGAATTTTAAATGTAATTGCTGTTAATTCCGCAGAAGCTGAAAGAGGACTCAGCACAATGAACAATATCATTTATGATAAGAGAAATTCGTTGTTAATTGAAACAACAAGTCATTTAATGACAATAAATTTAATGGGAAAATCGATTGAGGATTTTGATGCAACACCATATGTTAAATTATGGTTGCGAGAAGGGCATCATATGGCAAGTGACAAACGTGTCAAAGCAGCCGCACCTAATTTGCCGTCCCAAAACCAAAATTTAATTTGGAAATTATTTAATTAATTTTATATACTATTTTTTATACTATTATATATAATATATGTATTTCTTATGTAAATATGTAAATAAATAACTATTATGAAGTAAATATAATCTACAATAGATTTTTTTCCATGCGTACCGGTTGTTAAAAAATTCGAATATCACCACTGTGTACACAATGGTTGAAAATCAATGAGCAGATGAGCTCTATTGCTAAAACTACTCCTCATTGTATTTTCTCTTTGGGTTCTGGACTGCCGATAGAAGGTCTTATGTTATTATCAAGAATCTATTCTATTGTTAGATTATTGTCAGGTCTTCATTTGACTGTGGTCCTTATTACTAGACGTTTTCAAGTGTTATCTTCCAAAGTTTTGCTCAGGGATCCGCCCTTATTTTTCTGTTAATAAATGTTACTCTGTGTTTTCCGCAATATTTGTGAATATTTAACTTATCTTTCAAAAAATTTGAGCAGGGATTGGCCCTTATTTCCAAGTTAATAAATGTTATTCCACACTTTCCCATAATATTTAAATTATTCTTCAAAAAATTTAAGCAGGGATTAACTCTTTATTTAAGCAGAGTTCGTTTCTCAGATGTCTAGTAGACCGAGAGAAGCGAACGCATAATCTTCATAGACGTAACTTTACACATAGAAAATTTAGACTACTATAAAGTTCATGAATTCATAATTAAAGGCTTAGGACATAGTATGATGTTGATAAAGTAAGATTGGTTCATTATAAATTGCTATCAGATCAATAAAGTCGTGGGAGTTAGGTTCGGTCCAATTAATTATCAAAATCATTATATATAAATTATTAAACGTTAAAACTAGCATTACAATACTTAATTGACTAAACTATAAAGGGGACCCTGCCCAAAATTCTCAAAGAGTACCAAAGTGATGGTAGAGAAAAGATTGACAAGGTAGATACCGATCCCTAATAGGAGCTCGAATATATATCAATAGGTGCGAGTAAATACATATTGAATATTTATAATAATTATAAAGTGATGATAACTTGGAAGCAGCATTAATTGTTTTTAAATTATAATATTTATTAATAATAACTATGAATAATAATTAACAATGATAACAATCAATTTGGGTTATGCTAAATATATAAGTAGAATATGGGACTAAGATGAGGTGGTCCAAGTCACGACAAGCTCAACAATGTCCCCTATATATATTAATTTAAGCTAAATAAGGTAGTCAAAGAGATTTGGTTAGACTAATTGAATAAAAAAGATGAGGAAATTATATTTCTAGATATTGATTAACATTAGATTTACTGGTAAAAATAGCCGTAAAAATAGGTATACCTAATTCGATATGGCTCCAACATCTCAATGTAGCCACACCAAGCTCGGTCGTCTGGAAATATAAGGAACCGCCAAGGAAGTGTGGTCAACCCCGCAAGATAAGGAAGTACCGATTCTTCGCTGAATCACCTGAGGAGATTATTTGTGGAGTTAATGTATTGATAAATAAATGATTGTATTAAAGTTTAATTTGGCGAATGAATTGAATGAATGAAATAAACTATGGAGCTAATTTATTAATTAAGGCATATTTGCATTCAAGTTTGATTGGGTGAGTTGATGGGAAGAATGATGTGAGGGTCAACTGTGGACTGATAGTGCCGAAGCACAGGGATCTTAACTCAATAATTACATAATATGTTCAACTAAAATTAACAAGGCAAAAATTTAGATAAAATAAAGGTGATCATTAACCACGATACGTAACTTAATAACCACATAATAGGTTCAATTAAAATAGTAATCCAATAATTCTAGGTAAAATAAATGGGATACGTAATCGTGTAATTAGATTAGACACTATGTATAAGGCACGCTTATCTTTGAAATTGTTGTGAAATATACTCAGACATCAATTAAATTCAATCTGTTTTCTTTATTTAGTGCTTCAATTGATGGAAAAACTGAGAGCCAACCGAGAAGTTGCGCAGAAACAGGTAGAGGAGCTGCAACTTAAAGATACCAAACTCAGGGGTCTTATAAGACTTTTATTGATTAAATTTACTTTTTTTCAGTATCTTACTCCTTTATTTCTTGCAAAATATAATTGCCATCTCATTAGATTCATTTTTACAAGACTTTCGAAAGTGTAATTTATTATTAATTTAAAATGTAATAAAGAGTTAATAAGCAGATGCCTGTATTTCTATTTCTAACCTATGTTTAACCAAAGTTACTTCCATCGACGGACCCGTGGAGAAGCCTTCACATTTCGGCCCAAAATCAGCTGAGAGAATGAAAAATCAGCCTACCCTCCAGTCTGAGCATCCCGAAGGTACCCCAAGCTATGATATTCTGATTTTCCATTCCACTGTAACCATTCTTCATAAGTAATAAACATAACAATTGAATCCCAATAAAATTTATTATTCAAAACTTAAAAAACTAAATGAAAATTAAAAAATTAAAATGAACAAAAAAATTAACCAAAACGAAATTGAATATAAAATTTATTAGCTTAATACATTACATAAAAATTGCACATTAAAAGAAAATGACCAAATTCAATTCCACGATGGCATAAAATCGATAACCGAGAGCATATGTTTACTGTCTGAAAATCAAGTTGTGGTGTTGAAAAACTAGTCCTCTAACTGAATTTTCGATCAGTATTTATACTGATTTTGATTGTGCACCCATGCATTCTCTGCCACTATATCCAATCAGAATGCAGTAAAATTGGAATAAATTTTGCATGCATGCATGAGTGTGTGCACTTATTTATTTTTTTAATTTAATTGATTTAATTAATTAATTATTTAATTTTTTATTAATTTTAATAATTTTATTTTATAAATTTTATAATTTAAATAACTTAATTTTTTTTAATTTTATTTTTATTTTTTATTTTTTTTATTTTCGATAAATTTCATAAGTTACATAATTCTAACTAATTTTAATTTGATTTTTATTAGTTTATTTGTTAATACAAATTTTTAGTTTCAATTTTTTAAAAATTATTTATCTCTTTATTTTATTATACGGATTTTATTGATTCTTAATGTGTTATGTAATTTATTTTATTTTATTTATTTTATATTAAACCTTGATCATAAATTTTATTCAACTTTGTGCGGTTTTGGTGTTAGGTTTTTTTCGATCCATTACAACAAACTCTCAATTCTCGGTTTCAACCCAACACTAGGATCAATTCTTTTAGGACGAAAATAATAACTTGTCCCGTTCCTGCGAGTCGTACATTTAATAATATTGTCCCACGAATTAAAAGTTTTGGGCAAAAACTGATTTTAGGCCTACTTATAGGTAACGTGACGAAATGGGTCAAGAAACAGCACGTATACACATCAAGTAGAGTCAAACTCAAAACACCAACTAAAACATATTTATAATGTATAAGAGGAGATAGGAATTGAAATTAGAAAGATTGCCACAAAATATCACCAGGAAATGAATTAAGAATAAAAATTACAATATAAATGATAAGAAATGCTAGAATATTCTATAAAAATGGCGAAATCCTTCATGACCGCCAATTAGATAGTGGAAATTTACTAAAAGATAAAAAATTAAGAATTAAGTTAGCAATAAACTAAAATAGAATAGTATAGGAATAAAAAGAAATAGGAATTATATAATAAAATTAGTAGATAGATTTGTGCACTCCAGATCTAGGTACCCCCTCCTACTTTTTTTCTAAATTTTGTTTTAATTATCGATACCGTAATAATTAAAATTTTGTTTAAAATGTCGATTACGTCATTAATTTTTATTTTTTATAAGAACTTTTTATTTTAATATGCTTGAAATTAAATTCTCTATCTAATGAGACCAAGATGTAATCAAAATTGTGAAATTTCATTTTTAGTGCACCATTTTTGAATCTACACCACTAGAAATATTTTCACTCACACAATAGATAGATAGAATTTAAATCTCTACAAAATGAAATCATTATTTATTTTAAATACACACTCATAATACCTTAAACAATGCCTTTTTCAGCCAACTTTTACATACACACATTTTCAACTTTTAAAAAATACAAATTATTCATCTATACTTAAAACTCATTCTGCTATTAAAAAATTATTTTAAAAGACATTAAAAACTAAACATTTATTAAAATCCCAGAGAAATTCGAGCACTATCTAATCTCCAAATCAGTGATATGACATCTTTCTCGTCCATTTTATATATTTGAAATATTTACAAACCAGCTTTCCCCATCTTTATATTCAATTTCTTCAAAGGCATCATGAAAACGGGAATTTCGATTGTTGATGAATATATTTCCTTTGCAACTTAGATTCTTATTGATTTCCCCCAACACTTTATTTACTGCAACAACCAGGCCCGGCTTTACCGATGAAGCAGAAGATGTAAGGCATCGGGGCGCTACACGAACAAAGGGTGCTTAAATCCAAAATTTAAATGAATATTTTTTTTTCAAACTTAAATATTTTTTTTTCAAATTTAAATTTTTTTTAAATGAGAGATGAAAAGTAGGCGATTTTCTAATTCAGATTTCCAAAAAAGCTTTTGGTTTTTTTCTTTAATTGTAAGTACTTGTTTTCAGTTTTTTATGTGTTCCAGTCATGTTTGGAATTGTTAATATTTTCAATTTTTATTGAAGACCAATTTTTGTGAATTGAAAAAATATAAATTTGTTGTTTGAAATATTTAATAAAAAAGTTTATAAAGTGTAATTTTTTGAATAACAAAATTTTTGTGAATGTAAGTATATTATAGTGATTATTTTATTTTTACTTAGAGTTTATTATTTTTTCAATAAAGTATTTTAAATATTAATTGAGGAATGGTGAAAGTAAGTATCACTAATAGTACTACCTTTTACTTTCATCATAGCACATGGCTTTAACCTCACCACCACTTTTATATTGAATTTTAAATTCTTTTCAGTATAACTAAAAAATGGAGAAATTATCTGGAGCAGAGTGCCACAAAAGAAAAGCGATAAGGGATAGGGAACAAAAGAAGTTAACCGGTCAAATAAACAAATTCTTTTAAAAAAAGAATGAAATTTCTGCAAACAGTAATGAACCGAAAGAATTACATTCATTCACAGTCCAAAAAGTTATTGATTCACCTTCCTTAACTTTACCACATCAACACGAAGGCCATAACAATATCGCTACCACGTCGACCACAGAATGTGAATCTAATTAACATTTATCACCCCAAACAACTTCAGGAACAGTAAGTGAAACAGTGAGGGAAAATGAAGTATTGATTTCATTTAAATCAAATGATCCAGCTACTTGGCCCAAAGTTATAAATGACAAACTTCGAAAAATTATTATTGAGCAAGGTTCGATGATACCGATAGAACAAAAATTAAATCCTCGAGACGATTGCGGTCGTAGTTTTATTAATAACTATTACTATCGTAAGATAGCAAATAAAGATACTGTTTCACGAACCTGGCTTATATATTCATGTTCTATAAATTATGTTTTTTGTTCATGTTGCAAATTATTTTCAGGTGGAACAAGTTCTTTGACCACAGATGGTTACTCAAATTGGCAAAATTTATCAAAAACTCTGAGTAGTCATGAAGTAACTAAATCCCAATTAACATCATTTATAAAGTGGGTTGATGTAAAAAAACGATTAGAAAAGTTTAGCACAATAGATAGTAAACTTGCAAAAGTATATGAAAGAGAAAAACGACATTGACGCGGTGTGTTAGAACGAATTGTTGAAATAATAAAATATCTCGCTAAACAAAATTTAGCTCTTCGAGGCTCGTCATATATTATTTTCCAAAATAACAATGATAATTTCTTAAAATTAGTTGAACTATTCTCTAAATTTGATATGGTTATGGAAATCCATCTCGCAAAAATTCATAATACTCAAAAGGACACAGTGCATTATTTAATAAAAAATATTCAAAACGAAATAATATCCTTAATTTCAAAGAAAATAGTCGACACTATTGTCGAGATGGTGACAAATGCCAAATATTTTTCCTTAATATTAGATTGCAGTTCTGATATCAGTCACATAATTATTATTATCAGATTTGTCCATAAAAACGAAAGCAATCAAATTACTGTAGAAGAACATTTTAGTGTCTCGTAAAAATAGCTGATTCTACTAGTGAAGGTTTGTTTAAAAGCATAGTCGCTAAGTTAGAAGATTTAAATATAAATTTAAAAAACTTATGTGGACATGGCTATGATAATGACTCTAACATGCGTGGTAAACACAGCGGTGTTCAAAAACGCATTTTGGATAAGAACTCTCGATCATTTCTTGTACTATGCGCAGCTCACACATTGAATCAAGTAGTATGTGATGCTGCTAAAGTTAATACAGAAACTATAATTTTTTCTGGCATTATACAAGAACTTTATAATTTTTTGAGTGCTTCCACAAAATGGTGGGATGTTTTAAAACAATATAGCAAAATAACGCTTAAACCTTTATCGGATACACGATGGGAATCAAGAATTGATGCTCTTAGCCCATTAAAAAACAATATTGGGAATTATTTAGACGCTTTACTTGCCATCCATGATAATGACAGAAATGACAACAACACAAAATCTGAAGCTAAATCTTTGGCACTGAAGCTTGACTACGAATTTGTTTGTTCGCTGATAATTTGGTACGACATTTTAAGCAGGATTAATGTTGTAAGCAAGATGTTTCAATCTTCAAGTACGAACCTAAATGAATCAACAAATAGTTTAAATAATTTAATAACTTTTTTTAAAGAATTTCGTTTAGATGAAAATTTTAATAATATACTTAAAAAAGCTACAATTTTGGCACATGATATTGACATAGCTCCTCAATTTAAAGAAAATCCATTACGTAGGCGTAAAAAACGTATGTTTTTAACTAAGAATGTCGAGATGAAAGACCGACAGACCCGGAAAAAAACTATAAAATTTCATTTTTTCTTCCAATTGTTGACAGTGCAATTAACTCAATAGTCGAAAGATTTGAACTTATGAATAGTCATAAGTAGATAGTTATGTGCAAAAAAAAGTAGGGGGGGGGATCTTTTTAAAAAAAAAAGGGGGGTATATGGATCTGGAGTGCACATAACTATCTACTGTCATGCCGAAAAGTTTCAATTTCTCATAAATTTTAATGAAATTTATAATTTGGATAATGAGATACTAAGAAATAAATGTACAGATTTACATAATGTGTTAACTGATGGTTAAAATATAGATATTATCAGAATTATGTAACGAACTGTGTATATTTAAAGACACCATAACTCAACTTAATAGTTTTGATCCATTAGATATATTGCAGTATATTTATTCAAATGAATTATTTGATATATATCCAAACATAGTTGTATCTTTGAGAATATTATTAACACTACCAGTCTCAGTAGCAGCTGGGGAAAAATCATTTTCCAGACTTAAACTAATTAAGAATTATTTACGCTCAACCATTTCTCAAGAAAGACTAATTTGCCTGTCTTTGATTGCTATTGAAAGCGATATCTGTGACAAAATCAAAATTAATGATGTATTGGATGAACTTGCTTCCATAAAAGCAAAAAAAAGAAAAATAAAATTTTAAATGAAACATTGTGGTTTTCTAATTTATATATATATAAGATTTCTGTTTATTTTTTTTATGAATTAATGTTTAATTATACAGTAAATCTTTTTAAAAATAAAATTATAATACTTTTCTGTGAAATTTGAGTTTTATTTCTGACATAATTTCCTATAAAATGCGCTTAACAGAAAGTTGAATCGGGCGCCAGCACCGCTAGAGCCGGGTTTGTCAACAACATCTTCTTTTGTTATATGAGCTATGAAACTTGAATATTGCGACTTGATCAATTTGACTGCATTTGAGAATTTATATGGAATTTCATCTACCAAGAAATATATCTTATGGTTATGATACATTTGTACTGGTTTCACATCTTTCTTGACAGGCAACGTCTCAGCTATTTTCTTAATTGGGCATGTTTCTTTCAATAAATTAGAAAATGATTTCTCATCAAAAACGTTCTTCTTGGATTGCATTTTGTCCTTTCATCTCTCTTTTATACTTTTGTGTAACCAATCAAATTAATGCACTTGTATTGCAAAAAACATGCGTGTGTGAATCATTGACCCTTGTGTGACCTTTGTATGTGAGTTTGCAGATGTATTGCAGATGTATTGCGAATTAGTTAATTAGTTAATTCATCATGGGTTTGCCAGCAGTGTCGTCACAACAGTTACGATCCAATGCCAATATTCAGCAGATGTCTCTTGTTGAGGTCTTGAAACAGTCTCGTGTCTTAGTAAACTGTGACAATATGGAACTGTGTTCGGCTGTCGTGGGAAAACAAGACAAGCAAAAGAAATGCCCGTATTGCGGAAAGAATGGCCATCTAGAAGAACGTTGTTTCAAGAAACAAGGAAAAGGTGTTGGCTATGTACAGAAGAGGGTCACATTGCAAAGGAGTGTACCAGGAATTCAGAGTCGGGAAACGCCAAAGGATTAGCGCGTGCGCCAGCGTCTACTCTAACACGAATATACTGGCGCTGCAGTTTATTTCAGTGATAATCAATGGGGAGTCCGTGAAAGCATTGATCGACTCGGGATGTTCCAAATCAGTTGTGTCAGCCAGAATTGCGAAGAAACGATTTATACGGAATGGGAGTATTATGACTGCGCATGGATCACTAGTCAAGTGTATGCGTGATGTGAATTTTCAGCTGATTGTTGGTGGTAGTTTATTGAGTGTTCATTGTATTTCGTTGATGAAACTACCACTTAATGTTGAAATGATTTTAGGAATGGACGTAATAGGGATGCTGGGAGGTCTTAAAATTGACAAGACCGGTGGTGAATTATGAGGTTAATTTGCGTCTGTGTGCGCGTTGTATTTGGAGAGGGTGTTTGTGTTTGTATGCGCACACAGACAGGATCAGTGTCAGTTTTTTGTTTATGTCTTTATCATTTATGTCTCGTGTCTGTGTGCGTTTTTCACTTTTTTGGATTGATTTGTGTGCGCACACAGACGCGGACAATTGGAATTATTATTCGGTTTTTGTGAATTCGTATCGATTTTGGATTTCTGTTTTGCTGGAATTTTTATGTAATTTTGGAATTGATCGTTTTTGTTTAAAAGATTGGAATTTGCGAGGAGGTTTTGGAAAAAATAAATTTCGTTAATGGCTACGATTTCTTTAATGGCTTCGATTAATAAAGATAACTACTATGATCTTAAATGCAACAGGGACGTTCACATATCTCAGGACGGTAAATGTGTGACGTTCAATGATAGATTTATTGAAAGAATTATTCGTGATAACTCAATGGAAAATAATGATGATGCCTTGCATGTTTGTCATCTTATTCGTCATATTCCTGGTAGAAGTACTACAAACGAAACTGATGGTTCCTTTTTTATTACTCCAAGAGATCCTGATAACAGAAATAGTGTTTTTGGCCAACTAATATCAAATTTGTTTGGTGGATTGTTGCCGCTGGATTTTAGATCCGATTCGTCAGATTTCATATTTTCAGATCAAAGTTTCGACAATTTTGTAACGAGTATTATGAATCAATTTGAACAGAGTGGTCCTCCACCAGCAAATGAGGCAGATATTGAGAAATTACAAGTCAAGAAAATCACCGCGGCTAATGATACAGGTTCCATTTGTCTGTCAGATTATGAGGTGGCCGATGAAGTGTACGAGTTGCCCTGTCAGCATAGATACCCTGTTCAGTGTCTCGAAACGTGGATGATTAAACAACCGGTGTATCTTTTCCAGGTATTGCAAACGTATCGTGCGTGGCTGAGAATTAGTTAAATGAGAATTTGCGAATTGAAGATGGTGATTTTTCGGCAGCATTCAGTGACGGTAAGTGGACCGTGAAGTGGAAATGGAAAGCAGAACCAGCTGTACTATTGAATAGAATTTCAAATTATAAAATCGATCCAGGGCTCCAGCACAAGTTTGACTCGGAGGTTGAACGGTGGATTCAAGAAGTATGGCTGATTCCAACGAAAGTCGTCGTGTATGGAAAAATTCCGTTATTGGTAGTAGAGCAAGCAAAAAAGGAAAAGTTCGTCTAGTAATAGATTTTCGAGAACTAAATAAATGTTAGTAGCCATATTGGACAAAATGATGTATGTGGTCAATCATTAAGGCGATGGCAAATGATGGGCGAACAGGTTATGTTAATTGATCTTAAAAATGCTTATATTCAGATCCATGTTGATGAAGACCTATGGGAGCACCAAAGGGTTAGTTACAAAGGGAACAGATACTTTCTAACGAGAC
>CAUHTR010006362.1:0-19471 GCA_959609185.1 Schmidtea polychroa
GCCAGAAATTCAATTTGAAAAGAAAAGATTAGGGGAAATACAGAAAATAAATAAAAATATAAAATAAACTAAGAAAGAAAAGAAAATATAATGAAAATTTGATTAAGACTCAAAAATAGGCAAATAAGATAAAGATCAACAATTAAAATACAAGAAAATGAAAAATATCGAAACGCTAATGAAAACAAAACTTTAATAATCAAAAAATAGAAAAATATCAAATACGACGTAATTAATGCCAATAAGTGGCAAATAAAATACGAAAAATAGTACGAAAGCAGGGGTGAATAAACGGATCACCTACACCAGCAAATTTGAGGAAAATTTGAATAAATGGAAGAATAAAAATAAAAAAAATTAACAGAAAAGGCTCGGAAAAACAATCGAAGATAGAGAAAGCAATTAAAGGATAGCGATATAAATATAGTTGAAAATTATAGATTTGCAATCGAAATACATTATTTATATAAATATGATAATTTTAAAAACATCATTTTAGCAAGTTTCTAAATATTTGTATAAGTATTTATAATATTAATTATTTTTATAATATTAAAATTTATAATATTAACCTATCCATCCGTCCTTTTCCTTCCCTTTCTCAATAATATATTTTTAACTTCCTTGCATATACACACTCCGATCTCGTGAATCTGACACAAGCGGAGATTTCGCCGTGAAACGAAATTGCGAGTTTTGCCAACCGGCCACACTCTTCTGGTCACCGAACTCAAACTACGCCCAGATATCTATTCTTTTATGATCTGCGGGTTTAAATTTGCTTTTAGTTTTGAAATGTTTAATATTGGATACAGACTTTTAGTTTTGATTTTGAATTTTCTCCTGTGTTTTAGTGAGTCTATGAGTGAGTCTGACTTTTGATATTAGTAATTTATTTTGATAATAAGTTTGTGTAGATTGAGTAAATTGTTACTATTTTGTGTGTGTAGAATGTGTTTTTGGGAAATCATTTTTGAGTGCTGAGTCTGTTAGTGCCTAATTTTCTTTTTGCGCGGGTACTTACATTCTAGTTTTTAACTCAGGTACAAGTCCACGCCATATCGATCTGACCACCCGATCATCGTTTCAATCATTTCAGTTCGGTACTGTCGTTTCAGCATCTACTTTTTATTAATGTTGAAAAATAACTTTATTAAAGTTCGAATAAAATAGCAATTTTTTATATTTAATTTAATTGATTTAATTAGTTAATTAATCTTTTTTTTATTAAATTTAACAATTTGATTTTATAAATTTTATGATTTAAATAATTTAAACTAATTTTATTTTAAGTAGATGGATATGTCCAATCCTCACCATGTCCTATCCACACCACTACCCACCCCCTGGAGAATATCCAGGCCAACTCGGAATTTTATAACGGCCACGAAAAGATAAAGTCTTTATATAGAAAAATGCATAGTTTCCATGGAAATGACCTCCAAAGTCTCTAAATTTATGCCATAATTTAATAACTTCTATATATTATGGTCACACCAGTCTTATATTATAGAATTAAAATCGTATACTTCAACACACACGAGACAGTGAATAACATCAGCATCAAATGCCATAATATAACATTATTCATATATTATCAAAAACATAGAAAATCTTATATTATGGAAATAAAATCAACAACATTCAACACACAGTGTGACAAAGATCAAAAGCTTAAAATTAATACTTATAAATTCTTTATATAAATATGAAAGTTCTTTAAAGTGAAAGTCAAACCATTTGACTTAGAAAAAATTTTGAAAAATAAAAATGCCTGGATAAATTTTGGAAAGTTTANAATTATTATAGGTTTCATGTGTATGAAACATATTTTAGAGAAATCGAGATCAGACTTTGAAAATTATTTTCGATGGTCTGTAGAGGTATTATTTTAATTGATCAAACTAACATCATCATTATTTAGATTAGTAAATCAAAAATTATGCCATGGTTGGATGGATTATGATGATTAGACTACTGAAAAAGCAAAAGAAAATGATGCCAGATGTGAAAAATTAAAGAATTTATTGAAAATACTGATTGGGTTAGGAGTTGTATATACATGTATAAAAGTGTATCAAAAACTATTATAATTCTTGGTAAATGTTGTTGATGTTTAAATAAAAGTATAAGCAAAATTATTTTTCATTTTAATTATTTTCAAACATGTTGGAAAAAGGTAAAATATGATCTTTTAAATGTTTTCAAGCATGAAGATGATCATGAATGTAATGATTTACCTATTGAAGAAATAAAGTCATCTATAGAGAATTTTACAACCGATAAATTTGAACAATTTGCTGTCCTTTACCGGCGACGAGCCCATGAGGAAGCCCCCACATTTCAGCCCAAATTGTCAGCCGAGCTGCTGAAGATACAATATACCCACCGGTCCGAGCATCCCGAAGATACCCCGAACTCGAGTATGCCATCCTCAACTCCACTATCAGGTTGTTACATTCATAAATAGATATCTTTAATAGCATATATAATTTGTAGATTATGGTAAGCATAAATGAAAAACTTTATTCAAATGAAATCTTTGTGACCTTGTGGTGCATACGAAAAAGAAGAGAAAATGATTCTTAAAAATTTAATTAAAGCATTACAAATTTACTGATACATGTATAATATGAACATACAAAAAATTTACCGAATTGTCGAGGTGTTTCCGAAATAAATTGACTAAAAGAAATTCTAAGTTACTGGATATCGAATAGAATTATAACTGAAGTCTACGAGTCGCTTTCGATTGGTGCTGAAATCTGAATGAATTGAAACTAGTAATCCTAAAATTTATTGAATTCGTCCGAGTAAAAATACTCGTCCTGAATTAAATGAAAAATAACAGTGAAAAAAAATTGATTTTATTTTACTTGAATTAAGTGAAAAATGACAGTGAACAGATCGTGTTTGCTAGTTCTTTATATACTTTCTCGGGTAAGATTTTCGACCAATCATAGTTGGCCTGAGTTATTTTAACTAGTTTATTTTGTGATTTTGCGGTTTTATCGCTTCATTGGTTGGATTTAAATTCCAATTTTAATTATTTCGATTTTACGTTTTTTAATCATGCTTTTGTGTTATTTTTCTGATTATTGAATATTGTTTTGTTTCGTTTGTTTTTTCTTATTTTCGTCTTTAGATCTTATTCATTATTTATTTATTTATTAATTCTACGTTGCTTATTATGTTTTATATATATATATATATTTTGTAATTTAATTTCTACTTACCTGATTACTTCTCGATTGCTATTTTTAATATTATTGTTATTCATTGTTGTTTCATCCATCTCATTTTTTATTTGATTTTTATTTTTATTTTTCCTTACATTATTAAAGCATTTACACCCGTTCACTGCTTTTCTTAATTTTTCCTTTACGACAAGAAACAAAAAATATTTGGAAGAAGTTTATTATTTTCATTCAGTTTTCAGCCCAACAATATTGTAAATTCTCGAATTCGATAGGTTTTTCACAATCCAATATACGATATTGACCATTTTTGAAAAATATAAAAGTATATTTTCCAGTTTTGTTAACATTTTGTTAACACACTTGTGGAAATTCATCATACCGACAGTTTCCAAAGATTCACGACCCCAATAATTGATATTTGTCAATATATCTAATGAATATTTATAAAAAATCGAGTTATTAATTATTATAATTAATTATTATAATTATTATTATTATAATTATTATAATTAATTATTAATTATTATAATAGTATAATTAAAACATCCTTACGATATAAACAATATTAATTTTTAAATATACATATTAAAATGGAACTAATAAATCATGCTGTTTATCAAGTGGTAGTGGAAAAACTTTGTTTGTTTGCAAATTTCTAAAATCACATTTATTCAAATCAAAATTTAACAAAATTTATTGGCATCGAGGTGTTGTTGAAGAACACGGATTGACTCACGATAATTTCTGTAAATATAAGTTATATATAAGTTGTAAAAATATAAAAATAGTAAATGGATTTGATAAAAAGTGGTACAATAGACTAAAGAAGCGAGATGTCATAAATATTGATTATTTGTATCAAGAAGCTAATAAAGAAAAGAATTTCAATAATTTATTTACCAAAATCAGTAGACACGTTGGTGTAACGATTATTTTTATAACTCAAAATGTATTTCGTCAGGGCGGTGCATATAGAAATCGTAATTTAAATGTTCAATATTTGGTCGTTTTTAAAAACCCTAGAGATGCAACAGTTATTGATTTTCTTGCAAGACAGGTATATCCAAATAATTGTAATTTTCTAATAAATGCATTTCAAGATGCTACAAAATATATTTCTACAATATATATTTCTATGCTACAATATATATTTCTTGATTTCCCATAACAGTGTTCTGATGATTTACGAGTGAGAACCGATATTTTCAATAAAGAAGGGTCAATGGTTTATAAACAAAGTTGAAACCATATTTAACTGATCATGTTTTGAGAGCGAGAGTTAAAAGTTTTGAAAAAGGTACTGAAAAAGAAAAAATTAAAGTTCGATTAAAGTTCATGTTCGATACAATTGCTTCAAAATTGAGACTTTTTGATGTAAGAGCGATTTGAAAACCGTCTTCGGCGTTTAATCGATTTCTGTTCTTCGTTTTTATGTTCATTAGAGTGGAAAAGCCTTGTTCGCACAAATATCTTGTTCCAAATGGCAGCAATTTTTTAACCGCCTCTTTATGTGCAATTTTGAAAGCCTTTGCAGCTTTTGACATCCAAAAAGACGACAGATTTGGTTTACTCTCAAATTGAATACGTGCTTCAGTATTAGATCGAAGTTCAAGAATTGCTTCTACCAAACCTGAAGGTTCTTCTGGTATCATAGCAATTTCACATTTAAAAGGATCTACAATCCAACTGACAGTACGTGTATCAAGATCTGTGAAGTAATCTGAAAACCGCTTTTTGAGTTTGATAAGATGTCTTACAATTGTATCCTTGATGTCAGCAAAAGTAATATTTTCGCAATCTTCCAAAAACAAAGCTATCCTTGAAAAAGAAGCTATCTTGTTCTGTTCTACTTTCTGTCTCCAATATTGCAGCTTTAATCCAAACGCTGACACTATTTCTCTCGCTCAAATGATATTAATATTCTTCTTTGTTTAATATATTTAAACTCTCAAATATTTCCTCAAAATATGCGAGATATGCAACCCAGGAAGAGTTTTTAAACTTATCTGCGAGACTATTTTTTTGACCAACCATAAAAATTTTGACTTCAGTTTTGAGAGTCCATACTCGATTTAGTACATTTCCGCGAGAGAGCCACCTTACTTCTGTATAATAAAGTAGGTCCATATATTCAGCTTCACCGTCCTGACATGATTCACGAAATAGCTGCGTGTTTAGTGCATGTCCCTTGATAAAATTTACATTATTGATGACATCATGCATGACGGCTTCCAGTGTAGGTTCTAAATATTTGACCATAAGGGCCTGGCGATGGATCATACAGTGAGTAATTTCAAAATTTGGGTTATTCTTTTTTACGAAAGCCGTAAAACCATTAATATGACCCAGCATAGCTGGAGCTCCATCCAAAGATACAGAAATACAGTTTTCCCATTTTAAACTTTGCGCATTGAAGTATTCATTTACTTTATTGTAGACATAAATTCCACGAAAACACACTGTGGTTTCATTGTACCATTGTCTTCTATTTGTGTAAAACCGTAATAAGGAATTCGTCTTGTTATGTTCTTTTTCTATTTGCTGCCATCTGAAGGGTGACAGAAAATAATAGTTGTAAAATAGTTAAATTAAATTTTTAAATTCCGGCTTATCTTGATCGATATATCGATGATTAATGATAAAATGATGGTCTTGTCAGCAACTAACTAGTAAAAACTTGTTCAATGTATTTTTATTTTGACGCCATGGCACGGACTGAGCAGGTATAGGGAGCTGTGATTTACTGCGCAATGATATAACTCGAGAACACTCTAGTGGTGGGGAGTGAGATTGCGTAGCCTGCATATGTCGCTAAATTGTTTAAGTTGAAAAAAATACTAACAGGTTTATAAAATACCAAATTAAAAATATATACTTTTTACTCACAAAAGTTTCATTTTTACCCCATTTGAGGTAATTTACTGATGCTGATTTTGAAATAGTTTCCTTAACAGTGTCCACGCTATTGCCAGTAAAGCTAGCAGTTGAGTCATTATGTCGTGAAGATGCCAACTTACTTTCTGCAGACACGACACTTAAATTTATGTTTGATAGTCTTAGTGAAATAAAGTCATCACTGAGCACATTAGTTCAAAGTGCCTTGATGAAACAAAGTGTTTGAAAAAAGTCTATTTGATAATGAAGGCGTGCGGGGAAAATATTTAGAACAAATTTAAAATCTACTTTTAACTATCCGTTCAACCAGTGTTGAATATGAAAAAACTTTTTCTGCTGCCGCTGTAATTTTAAACAAATTTAGATGCAGACTGGATGATAAAATTTATGGCGCTCTCTGTATTTTAAGAGGACATTTTAAAGGAAGCAGCAAATCTTCTTGAATTTTATGTTATTTATGAATCATGAATTTCATGTTATTTTATGTTTAATTAATTTATTTCATATTATTTTGTGTTTATTTTATCTTTAATTTGTGAATTATGTAAAACATTTTTTATGTTTATTAAAAATTTATTGAATTAACACTGAATTTTTAAAAAAGTTTTTTTCATAACCGGTTTTAATACCGGTATCAAGGTATTACCATTTTGCAATAGCGAAATACCGGTATTGAGATTTCCTCCGGTATTGCATTCCCTAGCTACATTACACTACCTAGCCCAAAACTTCTATGTATTTGCGAAGTATCGAGTAATATTCCAAAGTAATATTCCGAAAATGAAATAAGACGAAATATTTTCAATGACAGGAATAATAAAACGAATAGAAATTATTTAAATTATAAAAATAGTTTATTGTTAGTTTTCTCAGCCAATCAGGATTGATCATGCCTAAGCGTTTTGAGCAATTTAATTTTTACCCGCCCTATATTAACTTCGCTGATGTTTTTAACCTACTTTACGTTATCGGATTGAGTTGAAATTTTGTCGAAAACACTCAATACATAAAAATTTCAAATCGATTTGATTACGGGAAGTGGGTTTATTTTAAAAATATTGACTTGCCAAATTTAGTGTTATTTCCGTATTTCAATATAAATTTTTATCTATTTTCTAAAATATGTTGAAATTAAGAGTGAAATAAAGAGTTTCAAAAACCATGTTTTATATGGTTATTTTTTTTATTTTCGATTTAAATTATAATCAATTCGATTGGGTTTTTTTAATTTTTGATTTCCTGTTTTTATTTTCCGTTTCTTAACTTTATTGATTAATTGCTGCCGACGAGCATGTAGCGGTAGAATAAATAGTTATGCGGAGTTATGAATGTAAATGGGCATCAACAATATATAACGATCACATGCAAAAAAAAATTTTCTTCTTTTAACCCACCACGAATTTTTTCAAAATTTTAATATTTATTTAATTTTCAATCACGATTATTTGTTGAGTTTCGTCAGGTTTTATTATTTTTGACTCATTTTCGTTCATTATAATTTATTTATTTAATTCCTTAAATTTATGATTTTGTTCGAATTCACCTCTCCACGGTTACTTCTTGGAATTCGCAACTTTTACAGATTATTCTTTATATTTAACTCATTTTTATTTTATTTTAACTTATTACTGTCTTTCACGCTGCCACCAATTCATCTCTGATCACAGATATAGAGCCAAGCTGAAATGAGGAAGTTACTGTTATTGATTGTATTTCTAAATCATAAACATTATATTCATCACTAAAAATTGTTATTCAACAATAAAAAGTTGAAACAAAGATTTGTAAAAATTGTAACCAGGTGTAATATTTTTCATAAATTATTTAGATACATTAAATCTAATCGCATAAAAATTTGATTGATGAATTGCAATGCACCCAATTTATTAACAGCAAAATAAAATGAAATACAAATAGAATCTAATTGAAACATTGTAAAATGACAGTAGCTTTTTACAAATATATATATATACATTGTCAGATCAATATTTATCTTAGTCAAAAATGCTGAATTTGCGAAAAAATATGTTCAGTTTAGTGTACCACGACAGCCAACACTTCCACACAAACAAGGTATCTTATCTTCTTCGTAAGGAAATTTGTAGTCGTATGTGATTTCTTCCATAATGTTAATTTGACGTTTGGAGTATATAACAATTTTCTTTTTCCCATCAACTGTAATTACTCTGGCTATACAATTAGGCTAAACACAACAAATTATAAATTTATTGGGGGAAAAATATTAAAGAAATATTACTTGGCAACTGTGATTAATAAATCTGGCATTACTTCCATACATTGTTGCGTCAATAACTAAATCATCGTCTATGCGAAATAAGTAAGAACTTCCGATTCCCTTGTCTTCATACTTTTTTTCTCTATATTCAGCAAGAAATTTTCTTACTACTTGGCCGACATATTCAATAACCATTTCGTCAGGAGCAATTGTTTCTAAGGCAACTAGGCCCCACGCGTGAATTCCTGATTTTGCAAATGTCATCAATTTTTTTCTAGCCTAAACAATTTTATATTATTTGTTGAAAGTTTGCCAGCAGCCATTATGAATGCAAATGAAACTAATTTTTATAAAAAAACAAATGACAAAATATTTAATTATAATTTATTGAAATGTTAAAAAATATATAAATTTTAAATTATAAATAAAAATTTCTAATAATCATTCTTTTTTAAAAACAATTTTCAATAATCAATTATATTTAAACTTTTAAAATTTTAATTATTTTTTTTAATTATTTAACATCAAAATACAAAAACTTAATTTATTGTTGTTAATTTTATTGTTAACGTTGAAAGAGACTGTTGATAAATGTATGAATAATGCTAAGGATCGTAGTATGAATGAATGTAAATTGACTGATATGTCGAATGATGTAGTGAATATGAATATTGATACTAACAAACAAGATGAGCCAAAATATACGATGGTATTGCCGTATTTTGAAGGATATAAAGATTTCAAAAGAAAGATTGTTAAACAGTTGGGTACATTGAATTATAGAATTGTTCCAAAATCGTGCAAAGTACGAAGTATGTTTGTTAGTAAATCTCAAACGCCGGTTGGATTGTGTTCGGATCTCGGTTATCAATTCACATGTAATTTTTGTAATGCCACATACATTGGAGAGGCTTCCGTCATCTCTGTACTCGAGTTCAAGAACACTGTCGACCGAAGGGAGTGTCCAATATGAGAGAATTAGGAATGTCTGATTTTAAAATCTTATCAAAAAATTCTGATAATTGTTTTGAGCGTGTGATATGTGAAGCATTATTGATAAGAACTTTTAATCCTAAAATCAATGTGCAGGATGCAGTGAATACTTGTGTTTTGAATGTTTTTAATTAACTTTTTGTATGTTGATGTATTAATAATAGTTATGTTAAATAATTAAAAAAAATAATTAAAATAATATTTTTAATAATTTTAAAAGTTTAAATATAGTTGATTATTTAAAAAGAATGATTATTAGAAATTTTTATTTAAAATTTATATATTTTATAATTTGTTTATATATTATCAATATAGTGAATATATATAAAGTTGAACGTAGCCACAGTAATTGTAGTAATTGGTGTACTTTTTCCCAACCTATGGTTTGTAAAATATAAATCCTTTAATTTTTAAAATAATTTATTACTCAACTTATAAGCGGTCCGTTATAATCACTGTTTAATCAAATAAACAAATTATCTTTAATGAGTATTGTTCATTCTCTTTATATCGATAAAAACCCGGCAATAATTTTTTGAAATATCTGAATTGATTAGATATCCTAGAATTAAATATATTTTGAATTTTCATTGCGATGTAATTCTGGATTAATAAATGAAAATGAATAAGAAGTATACAACATACATAGCATACAAGCTGTGCCAAATTGTATTCAATTTCATATCTGTAAAAATGTAAAAGACCTACGAACCGAAAGCATTGTTTATCTTATATATTGAAAATAGAGTAATACTCAATTGTTAAATACAATTATTTTGAAATGAAGCTATGAATCCACCCAAAGAAATTTTTGTAAATCATATACTACAAATTTTAATTTCATAGAAAAGACGTATTTTTAAAATTGTAGGTTTATGTTTAAAAATTTTAAAAGTACTGAATAATATAAAATTTTTTTAGTTGCATCATGTACAAAATATTGAATTTTCATACATTTAAAATACGTTCTAAAATAAATGCAATATTCATATTACTATTCATATCCCGCGCTACAGTGAGATAAAACAAAAAGGTAAAAATTCATTTTTAAATCAATATTTGCATGTTTAAATCAATACATGAATTTCTATTTTGAAAAATTTGCATTTAAAAATCAATAAATGCACTTTAAAATCAAAAAAGTTAAATAATCGTGAAAATCAATAATAGCGACTTGACCTTGAAAAAAAGAGGGGTAGGGGTCCTCTGTTGCTAACCAATGCGCGGTAACTAATGGTGGCGTAAGGGGCTCACATCTACCTACTACTATAAGACACAAATTAATATTACAAAATTTATAGCAGGATTTCCAAACAATGTTACACAGAAAAAATACATTCCTTCTTTACTCGGAAACGTAAAATATAAAAGCGTTATATTATACGTAAATAGAAAAGTGATAAATTCTTCGATAAATACGATAAATTGGAAATTTTTTTACAAAGATGTGTTCAAGAATGGTAAAAGTCCGAATCACGATGCGTGTAATTGCTAGAGAAAAAGAGAGATTTTGAATTAAAGTTCGATATTTTGACTAACTATCAGGATTCAATATATTAACACCAAGGTTTGACACACAGTATTGGATGTATAAACTCTTCACAAAAAAATTATCTCACCAGATTATTATCCATTTTAATCAACATAATAAAAATCTTGTTAAAACAACTCAGCAGCAAAAAAGCACAGTAATTTCAAATTCAAAATTTCAAAAAAAAATTTAATCAAAACTTTGATTTTAGCATACATGCTTTTGGTGTTCAGGTTTTAGCCAAATTAAGATGTTATTCTATAACAAACTAAAAAAATTGGCATTTTCCAAATGTAATTGAGAATAGGCGAAATATGAGCTCCTGTATGAATTATTATTTTAAAATAGCCCTGTTTTAGTAATATAACTTTAAATTCCATTGGTGTAAAACGTTCTTTAGTAATCTTTATATTCTGGTGAAAGGTTTCCAATTAAATTACACGATGGGATGATCACACAAAAAATTATTACAAAGTTATTAAAAATACTCATTTTGAGGTATGAAATAATTGACGATAATAGGTGATATTGTTATTAATAATTATTTTGAATATATTAAATTTTAAAAAATAAATCATACATCAAGTAATTCTGATGAAGTATGACATTTTTCATGGTTACAAAATCAATTATCAATTTATTTATTGTTCAATGTAAATTCTGATATTGTTAAGTAATAGTCAAATGGAAACTATAGAAAAATCGTAAAAATAATCGAAATTTTCTACCGATGAATTGGGAAATCAAAAGAAACATTCAATATTTTGAGAAAAAGCATATAATTAAACTAACAAAAATTCTTGGGTGTCAATTTAAATGTTTATAACTAAAAAATGAATATTGTTATTTAATTTTTGGAAATGATTCGTTGAATTAATATTAATTTGTACAAATTTACAAATTGTCATAACTTTTAATAATTTTGTCTCTACTTTTACTCTTTTAGTCTGTTGTTTTAATATATCATTATAATTAACTCTAAATTGCATGATTTTTTTTTAATTATTTTGAATAAAATAAAATAACGTTTCTTTGACTGAATATTGACTGAGACTTGTGGCGCATCTTGTGGTCACATTATGAACAAAATCCGTTAAACAGTTTTATAGCTCACAAGGAACACTATGAAATGGTAAGTTCTTATTTATTTTAGATGAAATTCTGGTATGTTGCAAATTTGCTTAACACAATTACAATATTTATTGTTTGGAAATTCATTTTATTAGAAATAGATGCTTATTACCTTTTGTAAATCTTTTTTAAAATTTATTTTTGAAATTCATTGTCGTATAAAAATTAATGAATAAAATTCATTTCGTTATAACACTTGTAGAAATTTAGTTCTTCAAAATAATTTACCAGATCGTTCATGTTAATTGATATGTAATTTTCTTCCTGTACAACATCTTGTTTTGTAATTTTTTAGATTAAATAGTAACAATTGGAAAATAAGTTGAATTACCTCTTAGGTTGCAAAAGCCTATTCAAATATTCAAGTAATATTTTAAATGTAATTCAATAGCTCTTTCGAGGGAAATAGAAGAGAAAAGGTATAGTGAAGTTGTCAATTTCCCTATTATAAAGCGACTATTCATAATTCTAAATCATTTATTCAATATTCCGTTGTATGCAAAAACAAGGTATTCCCGCATTCTCTCATAATACAAGCCATATAATATAGACGGATCCACATTCATTTCAGCAATAACCCTGGCTACATTCTCCTTTATCATTACAGATGTCGTTGGTTCGGGTCTAATTGCGGAACATCTGCTTTTAATTGTTGAGAATATGTTTTCAATTGGATTTAGATCCGGACTATAAGGGGGTAAATATTTTATGATAATACTTTTTTCTACGCAAAAATATTTTACAATAGTACTATAGTGAAATCTTACATTATCCATAACTAATATATCATTTGCTTTTATTTGTTGTATATTATAAGCTTCATTTAAAAATTCCAACGTTTTCTCAGTATTATATGCACCATCGATCAATTTAAAATGGTTTACCTTTTCAGCGCAAATAATGGCATGTAGAGATACATTTCTGCCTCGGTTAGCTCGGTTAGGATTGGACTCGTTCATCATGAATTTTAAATCGTTTCTTTTTATTATTTTTAAAATGATCCAAAACAATAAATTAATTCTAAAATCATTTTGATTAATTTATAATTTAGAATAATTAATTTATAATTTAGAATATTGAATAAATGATTTAGAATATTGAATAAATGATTTATAATTATGAATAATCGCTTTATAATAGGGAAATTTTAATAATTTAGTAAAAAATTAAAAATGGAATAAATGATAACACATAAAGCAATCCTATTAGGTTGTCATTATTAAAAAATACAATCAAACATACTCCTAGGTGATTTATCCGTAATAACTCTCCGGTGCTTTCCAGATTCTGGAAGCCAGTTTGCAGCCTCCTCTGTTCTGAGCGCGCTTCTCTTATTTGAGATCTTTGATTATCTTTTACATCCATAGGAGAATCGTCTAGAATGAATCAATTAATTAATAAAAAACTAATAAATATGAAAGCTACTTTCTGATTTTCGATCTAAAACATATTTTGCAGCAGTTGCTGGAACCAGTGGCATTCTGATATTTTTATTACTTGATAACAACATTGTCCCGTGAGCTGCCATTCTTTTTTCTGTGTCCGTTATTTGATAATATCCCTGAGTTCTGGCAGATCCAGTTGTGTGAGTAGTTATTACATCTGTTGGATCATCATTGCAGCTAATCCCTTCTTTTAATTTCCGGCGTTTTTTGGTAATTTTTTTATCATTTACTATATCAGTAATGCAATTATCATAGAGCCGTTTTCGAGAGAGAGGTCGATCTGTAATCTCTAATCTGATATCACCGGAATTACATATGTATTTCAGTTCTGAAGGAGGGGGTACTTTCGTACATGGATAATCATCCCAATTTATGGAAGTGATTAATGAAATGTTATTATTGAGCGAATCATTTTCAGAATGTGATAATCTTTCTCGATCATTCAAATTTGTTACAATTCTTTTATACGCAAATTGAAAGAATAATTTATCTTCAGCGTCAATTCCATTTATAAAAATTTGACTGAGAAATTTAGTCTGTGGAGTTAAGGCTTCTGAAGTAATTTCATTGCTTGATATTATACTTTTTTCCGCAAAAGAATTTTTAACTTCCTATGTACAACAAAATTTTAATACTTGTGACAACAAAAAAAATTTATAATACCTGTTGATCTATATTATGTACTTTATGCAATTTGAATTGAGATTTGCTAACTTTTGTTTTATATTTTATACTAGTTCCAACTTTAGGTTCTTGGAAATAATTATGATCGTGAATAATAATTTGGTCCCATTTATAAATGTCATCAATAAACTAATAAAAAAAATTAAGTTTTCAAAATCAAATAATGCATTTACATTTTCTAATTCAACTGATTCAGCATCTGCGCTATCAGTAGTATCTGCAGCTTCAACACTATTTGAATGTGAACGCGAGTTTGAAATCAAACGGGATGAAGGTTTAGACTGATTTGAAACGGAATTTTCTTTTCCATAAGGAATTAAATTTTGTTTTCTTCGATTAGGCACAGAGGAAGAAATTCTATTTGAAGACTGAATGCTGAAGATTTTATGTTGATTTGTTAATAAATTATATCCCGAGCTAGAATAGTGTTTATCAGAATTGTCTTCTAATTTATCCCAGAATGAAATATCTTGAAAATATAGCTCAGATTCATATGTCAAAGTATCCAAATTTGCTCCAAATTTAATTTCATGAGTTTTCAATTGCTTTATATTATTACTTGAATTATCCCACATGTCTTCATCTAACTGTCGTTTTTTAGGTTTAATACATATACGACCTGCACTAGATTCTTCTTCGTCATCATCACTCATTTTAACTGTTCGATGAATTGATTTACGTTCCGGCTTTCTTCGCAAAAGCTTGTCTTTTGAATAAAGGTTTAAAGATGATAATTGTGATTTGTCATCTGAATCATCGTCTTCCTCGTCATCACTTATACTTCCACTTGACGACAAATCTTGTTTCTCACTGATGAATTTTTGTTTATTTTTATCATTATCAATTTTTTCAATTATTGATTGCTTTGGTGGACGACCTCGTTTTATGATTCTAACTTCAGTTTTTTCATTTACTTCTTTTTTCTCATTTTTTATTTCAATCTGCTTCTTAGTACTCACTGGTTTTTCCATTTTATCAGCTTTGAAATCCTAATTAAAACATTGTTTCTCATTAATTATTACAATAGGATTTTATTATAAATGTCATAACTCAATTGATTCCTTAATAACTACAATTGACAGTAAGATAATTTTGATTTTTCCTAAAATTTATAAATATTTTACTAGCGTGGCTTTACATTATTCTTATCATTTACATTATAATATCACACTAAAAGGGATATGAATCTGACTAAAAAACATTTTAATAAGTAATTAATACCAAGAAAATTATTTATTATAAATTTAAAACTATTACAGAAGCCCGAAAAAATCAGCTGCAAGATCATCTCTGTAATATTGAGAAGGTTTTTATCAAAAAATAGAGATATTTTTTGTATTCGGTACAGTGTAAAATTTAAAGTAAGGAGATATGGGTTCAACTGTTCCAAAACATTTTCTGGTGTAATTTAAAGTCTTTAGGCAACTTTTGCTAGCTCAACTGTACTATAATTACTACATAATACGACATTAACCAAAACAATTTTCATTTATGATGCATTGTTAAACATAAGTAGAATTGATGACAAAATGACGATAATGAGAAAGTAAGAAAATAATAACAGCAATGAAAACACTAAAGGAAATGATCTTTCATAACATTTTTCTGTGAGTAATAGGTTTCCATCATAATGCCTTAAAAATTCGCTTAACTGGAAAAGCATTTTATTAACTATTCCAATAACAACGTTTGATTTCGAAAATAGCTTTTCAAAGGACGACACAAATTAATAAATGGTCTGTGTGTAGTGTGAAATTGAATTTTAGAATTATTACAAGAGTTTGCTAGTTTTTAAAAACTGATTTTAGATATTAGACTAAGGCTGTCAGATTTAATTATAAATGTTATATGTGAAAAATACATCGAAATATTTTATAATATTATAATAAATCATATTTCTTAAAAATTGACAAACTTCAAATAGGAAATAAACCCGTAAACGTATGTAAACGTTCATTATACCGACTACGAAGGTAAGTTTATATTATCAATGCTATACAATCTATAAGTCGATTAATCAAAAGGTTTGTATCAAAAGTTTTGTAGTCAAACAGTCGTATTTTATATTTTATATTTTATTATTAACCTCCTAACACGGATAAGTACCAATAAGTGGCAAATTTGTTACAATACACTTGGCGATATCCTTTCACTGGAACTCATCCACCTTAAAAATAGTTTACAATTACAATTACAATTTGCAATGTTTACTGTTGGCCTAAACCCCATATTAAGTGATTAATAATTATTATTAAAAAATCAGTGATGAAATTGGAACAAAAAAGTTCTTATAATATGATTAATAATTCTTTATAAATAAATTTATAATAATTCTTTTTCAAAGCAAATTACTCAATTTACCAAAATATTTCTTTGTTACTACTTATAATTTTTTGTCTATAACATCTTGACATTATTTAAGGAAAACTAAATATACCATTAAACTATCTGTGTCAGATAAGTTGCTTGATCTTCTCTTATTATTTGATGATAATTGTTTTATGTTATGATTATCCTTGGCTGCCATAGTTTCAGTTTTATCAGTATCATCATCTTCATCATCATCATCACTGGAATTCCAAATCTTACTCACATCTGGTTTTAGCCTTTTGACTTCTTTTGGTAACGGTTTATCCGTTGAAAAATTGTTTTCCACGATACTTTAAGAAATTAAAAATAAAAATCATTTTACAAAATAAAACCTGTCATGAGCGCTATCAATTTTCTTCATTGTGGATTCAGATTCTCTAAAATTTACTCCAATGTCAGAATCATCGGTTTCCGAAACAAATCCATCTGTCTTTTCATATCTTTTTTTTGTAACTCTAACTTCGTGTTTATCGTCACGTCTATTTTCATAATGATCATCACGATTATGGTGGTAATGATCCCTGTGCTTTTCATAATGACGATAATAGCTATCTTTATTGGGTCTATAATAATGGCTGTCGATTTGACGATCACCACGGTGTTCTATGATACAATTAAAAACAGGCGCGACACGAATTTTCAATTCATACTAGTATACGAATCCCTGTGAGACCAATGATTATTTTTCTTATCAGAATTTGGGGACGCACGCGACCGGTGATAATTATTATCCTCCACTGGTGATGATTTCCTGGCTAATCTTTTAATTTTTGGTAAGCCAGTATAGTTAGTCAATTGTGCATGGAAGACATTTGTTTTATCTCCGTGTCTTGGAACCAAGTTATCTGAAGAACCAAAATACGATTTGTGTTGAATATTTGATGTCCCAATTTCAGTATTAGAATCAGGCTTGTCCCCAATGGAGCTCTGAAACCAACATTCATCACTTAATTCACTATCAATAATAATTCCTTAAATAATAGTGAAAAAATTAAACCGTCATTACAATTATTCACTGAACACTTATTTTAAAATACGTTGAGAAAAATAATCACATTTAATTAAATCTAGAATAGAACTAATAATATTATCATGTTATATTTACCTTATTCTCATGTTCCTTGAAATCCCACCAATTATGAAATGATCCATATGCAGTTGTCTCAATCATTTTCTTACAGATATCCCGATGCAAAGTTTCCTTTAAATCGTCAATAAATTGACTTTTTAATTTTTCTAGAATTTCTTCAACTTCTTGGTCAGTTAACTTTTTTGGAGGGGTTTTTAATACCAAAACTCTCTGGTTAAGATGATAGGAACTGGTTTTGCTAGAATGCCTGCTTCTACAATGAGTAATTTCTTCTTGTTTATGATTAATAACATCTATATTTAACTTTTCCTCAGTATACTTTTTAATTTCGGGTTTATTATTACTATTTTGTTGATTGCATAACTCCTCATAAAGAAAGGGTTCAGTCGAAGAAGATATATCATTATTGTCAGTAGTAGGCTTAGATTTAGATTCAGAGCAAAGACTTGTGCCAGTCAATAACTTCTGAATTCTAATTTCTAAAGGCTCCAGTGGTTCATTGGTTAATGAACTGGCAACCATTCTACTTGGATCAATAGACGACGAAACAACACTGTTACTGTGTACATATTTTTGTCCGTGGCTATCATCACTACAATATTCAGAGCCACTATCAACATCATTATTTGGCTGAGTTGTAACATCTAAAACCGTCTCGATTTTAATCGTTGACTGACTTTGTATAATTGGTTTATTTTCTTCGGAGGATATTATATAATTATTTGGTGGAATATCTGGAGGATAATATCCCCATTGAACAGATTTAACTTCTGCTTCCGTATCAATTTGATTTACGACAGGATTCACTAGATTATTGAACATATCGTTTCGAGTTTTTCCTGTTTAAAAAATAAATATGGAAATATATATAATCATACAAATTATATATAATTATTGATATCAAAGGACAAAAAACGTTTGGAAAACATACCTAGTACATCTATTTTTACATCCATTATATTTCCCATTTTAGAAGTACTGTGATATTTTTCGACACAATTCTTAGCACTACGAGAACTCCTAAACACAACCTAATTTCAAAAATTTTAATTTATAATAAAATATCTCTTTTATACTTTTGCCAAACCAAGGTGTCTATTTGTTTTAGGGTGATATAAAATTTTAATTTCTTCTACCGGTCCACAAATTCGACACATGTCTTCCAAATTTTTTTTATTTATATTATCATTTAAATTGGAAAAGGTAACTTCTTTTTCTGGAGGTTCTCCTATAGAATTTTTATCGTACTAAATTTTACATGTTATGTGAAATAAATTATGAAACTATATTAACCACAAATTGAGGAATAACTAAATCTATTTCATCTTTTCTGGTAACTATAAATATCTTCTTTCTAGGATCTCTAGGTTTATTTTCAATTTTTTCTTTCTAAAAGTAATTTAATTCTTATTGAAAAATAAATAAACAATTACTTTAATTGACTTGGATTCATATTGATATTCTTTCTTGTCTAATAAATCTTTGTCAGTTACTAATTTCAAAGTATCAATAGTCTTAGATCCATTTATATCCATTTAGTTTAGTTAAAACTGATTCTATATTAAAGATTACCAAATTAAAACATGAAAATTAATTAATTCAATTAAAAAGGAAAAACTAATATATTAAGCCATTAGATAATTTGAAATTTACATTTAAAAATTTTTATGATAAAACAAATTTAAATACATTATATATTAAAAACAAATCTTTATGTTAAGTATTATTTTATAAACAAATTATTTTAATTTTTATAACTTATAATTAATGTTTCAAAACTTTTCTAATACATAATCTATTAGAATAAATAGTGGTTTTCGCTAAAGTAATTAAATAAATTCCTTCGCCTTGGTACTTATAAATGCATATATTTATATATAAAGTGTATGCAGGGTT
>CAUHTR010006363.1:0-19312 GCA_959609185.1 Schmidtea polychroa
GAAATAGTGCCTTCTAAACATCATATATATCGACAGCTTTCAGAGATAATAGAAGAGCTAAGGATGAGTGAAGGGAATGTACGGAAAGAAGGAATCTAAACGAAAGTTAATATCAGTAAGTACCATTAGATTGCAGACTATAAAAGGAAACACGACTTAAATCAACGAAGAGAATTTCTAAAGAACACAATTTGTAAAAAAGAAAGACGAGGCAGAATTTGTAAAAAGAAAAGAATAAAACAGAATTAAAACGAAATCCAATGTGAATTATGAAATTATCAGAGAAATTAAAGTTGTCGAATATTTTCAAGTTAAATCTGAGAAAGCAACTTAATCTAATATACCAATCATGGAAACCAGAAACAGTAATCAAGTAGTTGTAAATTCCAAGTTGTATTGTAAACGTGCTATTCCTCCCGAAGGTTTGCAATAAGCACTCAAGCTATTGGTTTCGCTATAAATTTGTAATTAATTGTGTTAATCAATAATTGTTTATATCTTCTGGAGTTATATTATTTTTGTTAAACAGGGCACGTTTTGGAGTCAGATCAATAAATATAATATAATAATATTTTAAAATAAATATTGAAAAAAATGAAATTTTATTTTATAATTATTTTTAAAATCATGCAATTTTAATTGATAGAAATTTTGTCTAATAAAATTTGAATAATATAATTACAATGAGATTTATTGTTTAATTTGTAATTTTTATACAAACTGTGATTGCTCCTACAATGGGCGAATAAATTTCTTCATTCCTTCAAAGTCAATATAAAAGATAACTCAAATAATAATTATAATAACAAAATGATTGGACCTGAAATAATTTTAAGCTGGATTATAATAAGTTTAACCTTTACTTTTGTCGGCGGACTGGGAAATATTTGGTTTGGATTAGTTATTTTGTCAAATGCTTTTTTATGGAAAAAAATGAATTACAGAATAATGCTTGGAATTATTTTTTCTGACGTTATCAGTGATTTGATATTCATTCCTTTTGAATCTATTCAGTCTTTTTGGTTGTTTTACTACGGAACTTTGTTAGGAAACCAAGTTGCTTGTAGAATTGAGGGCTTTTTATTTTCGATTTTTCTAATGACATCAATTTTTGGTCAACTTTTTTATGCTTCATATCGTGGAATAGCTATACTTTTCCCTGTTATTTATAGAAAATATGGAACTATTAGATTCATTACAATCAGCTATATTATTATTAACGTAGCTTTTCCTACATTGTACCATCTCATAGGATATATATGGCTTGTGGATTATGATATGGATAAAATATATGGAGATTGTTATGAAGCTCATATGTCACTTAGTACCGACAAATTAAGGGCCTCTATATTTTTATATATTCCTATAATCGGCAGTTTGATAATTTATTTTGTGATATTTTTCAAAATCTTTCTCTCTCGTCTCAATGATAGGAAGCAACTATTAAGGCTTAGTAGAGGTACAGGTTCAATGTTTGCTTGCATTCTGATCCTAGGAGGTTGCATAATTCCGTTGTATGTTTCCTTTCATTCAACAAGTTATCACGAGAAAATTAATATAAATTTATGGGTAAAATTCATATATCGCTTCGGCTACATGATAAATCCAGTAAGTATATATTTTATGTAAAGTTTTGTCCTATAAAAAATAATGAAATTTAGAAATTTTAAAAATTTTAAACTATTAATTTCAATTATCTTTTAATTTATCTAGTTAAAACTGATTCCCTTTTGCCTCAGAAATTTCATAAAAGATTTAATATAAAGCATTTTCCTAATATTATTAATTAATTATTTTTATTATTAATAATAATTATTATTACAAACTTTTTTATTAAATTTAATAAATTTTACATTCTTAAATAACATCATTTTACATTCATTTTGCACATTAATGTTCCATGTACCACTTCAAATATAGCAAATAATATAGATATCTTCCCCTTTGCATGTTTCTTTAATTGGAATTATCTTTACTTGTTCTTACTTCGTACTGCAATCGGGGAACGCCAAACGTGCAAATATACTCAATTGCGCCGTGTCAAGAACATCAAGCAATTCGTCGAATTGAAGTGAAAAGTGAGTACAAGCTTTGAAGTCATTTTAGTTGGATTTGCTATTACGATAAAACTACCGTTTAATATTCAAAGAAGTGCATTTTCGAGATGTTTTCAAAACTAGTGAAATATCCTGAGAACCGTACTTAAACAATACAGAGACTGCGTCGTGGTCTCCTTTATTTTCACCATTCGTTAATCCGCATACAATTGCAAATAATTACGAATTATGTCGAATCAAATGGTTTGACTTTCGGGGTCCATTTTTATTATTAGATTTTAAGAAATCTAAAAAAAATTTTTTATTGGATTTCGGGATCGACCAAATTTTGGATTGCGATCTGACTGGTTGGACACCCTTGGTTTAGTGCAGTGGTGGCCAACCCAAATCAATCGAAGCGCAAATTTTCGGAAAAATACTATCACGGGCCACAATAAATTCATTTAAATAAATATAACTCGTGTTTACGATTCAAGTAAACTTAGAATCAATTTTTTAAATATATATATTTTCAATTAATTTTAATTTTTATATTACCAATAGTATTAAAATTTCATCTAATAAATTTTATACATTTAGCTATTTTACACGTTGTTTGATTCCAATTTAAGAAAGGGGAGTGTGGCACTAATAAATCGATGGATGAAGAGAAAGACAAATGAAATTTCAGAAAGTCAATTTTGAAAGTTTTTGTACTGTAACATTTAGTAATCCAAAAGATCTGGGTAGATTGTCACACTCAATAAATCAAACCATGTTTTACTTGTGAAAACTCTGAATTTTTATGATACATTTAAAAATCTAAATTTTTAGACCATGCTTTTTTAGACAGGAATAATTTGATTGCATGACCATGGGCTAAAGATGACCACTGACCATATTAGTTTTAATGTACCATTTTTAAATTGAAACCCTATTTTAATTAATAAAAGATTTACATTTCGATAATTTTACATCCCTAGTAGAGAGATGTGGGCCCGCGGGGACAAGGTTCCCACTCCCCAACCGTAAGAAGATTTTTAAAATTTTTTAAAAGTACAAAAATTTGACCTTGAATGAATCACTGTCTTTGTTTAAATGATCTAAGAAGAGTCATTGTCTTTGTCCCCGCGGGCCAATGTACTTTTAAAAGAAAATTTAAAAATTTTTCTTACCGGGGTGGGGGTGGTGGAAGGGGGTACTTGTCGTCGCGGGCGCACATCTATCTACTCTTGCTATATATATCATGGTCCCCACATGGGGGAAGCTAACAAGACTCTAGCCCTAGGGCCCGGGATTAATGGGTCCCGCCGTGGCAGGTCGGTTAGTTAAATGAGATGAACATAAGACAGAAAGAAACTTATTAAATATTGACTTTTGTTTTGTACATATCAACTAAAATTAATTACTGCATTTTGCTATAGGACACATTATATTATTCCGCTAATCCTCTCATCATCATGTTGGTGATTCATCTCCATTCAGACATTAATATATGCCGTATTGCCGAAGGAAAGCACTTGATACATTTAAAAAAAAATTCAATCGTATTTTGATTTAAAGCTCAAATTTGCAATTACATGTAGTCCCAGACTTACGACCGTTCGACTTACGACTATTCGCACTTACGACCATTTTTCCAATTTTTTTATAGAAAATACTTAAAGAAGACAAATATGTAGTTGCGGGGGATCCCTAAAATATATGAGAAAAATTAAAAAAAAAGTAAAAAAAATCGATTTACACACATATTTAAGTACAAATAATACATTACATTAGCTAAGTCGGAATTTTTAAGGTGAATAATTTTTTATCATCCCAAAAATGGCTAGAACTAGTAAAAATAAAGGAAGTGTTATAGACTTGGAAACCAAACATAAAATAATATTACAATTTGAAAGTGGTAAAGAAGTGAAAGNTTCAGAATCCAGACGTTGTAACGTTTTTCGATAATATAGAAAGCTTCTATTCTTAGTTCCCTGACAGTCCTGCACGGTGGGAAGTACTAAAAAACATGTACCATTATTTCTTCAAAGTCTTTCAGAAACAAGGTGGAGTGAAAGAATTCAAGCGGTGCGCCCAATTTTCAAACATTATCCAGGCGTACTTGCTATGTTAAATATCCTTCTTGGAGAAAAAAACCTGATAAAAACCTGTTTTAAAAAAGTGAGTTAATTTTTGGGAACATTTCTTTTTATACAAGGAATTTCTCATAATGCCTAACTTGCTCAAATAGCTCAGTTAAATAAATTTTTTGTTTTCCATATTTTTTACAATTAAATTTTAGTGGAATTTTTTAATTTTAATTTTTTTTTGAATAAACATAAGATTTTTGTAAATTTATAGAAATTTAGTTTCATAGAAAATATTTTTGAAATTTCGATAAAACTCACTTACAGATTTTTAATTATCAACTGAACTATTTGAGTGTCCCCAGTCATCTGTGGGTTGTAACAAATTGTAAATGTCATACTTTCATAATTTAGTACATATAAAAATGGGCTTATCGCTATGTCCGTGTGACATACTAAGTGTATTCTTCCGATAGAATTATTTTGACAATTTTAGACCGGTTACAATTCAAAAAAACAAAAGTTTTCTTTAATTAACAAAATACGTTTCAAAGATGTATAGTTTATAGCTCCGGATATTTTGACGTTTTAGAAAAACTATTATAGTATGAAAAAAATGAAATCTTTTCAAATCAATTATCGTTTTCATTAAAATTAAAAGATTTCAAAAAGTCAATTTAAATTGAAATTGAAATTGGAAGATATATTATTATTAAAAACCAAATTTTATTTTTTTGTAATTAAAAGCTTTATTTGTAGATTTAAAAGTATTTTGATGAGCTAAAAATTGTTTTATTATATTAAGACATCACGGTAGTTTAGAATTTTAGAATTTTTATTTTTCCAATTTGTTTTTAAATGAATACATCATTAAATTGGTTTGACGACATATCTCCCTGTACAAATTTTTCTTCAAATCCAAGTGAAGGAAGTAAATTTTTAAGGAATTACAATTTTATAAGTCATCTGAGAAAAAGATCGAATTTAAGAATTACACCATCTTGTTCTCCTAAAAAGCTCAGACTGTCCACAAGTGAAAATCATTCCGATGTTGTATTTTTAAAAGGCAATTGTGCTCCACCAACTCCAATAATTCGTAATAACATGATTAAAGCATATGTTGTTAAAGGAGTTGAATTATGTCAGTTTTTTAAATTAATTGGTATAACTAAGATATTTCGTACTATATTTTATTAAAAAGTGGCTTAGATGAAGATAAAATTATTATGAAATTTCTTGAAATGGATAAATGTTGTGTATTCGCCGATAAAGTATGAAGATTTTTATTTAATTTAATTTACGTTTATTTAAGTATCTATTGGCTATGATTTTTGCCCATTTTAAGAGGTGTAATTTTTCAATATGGGAATACAATAGAACGAATTTTTTTATTTGCTTGTGAGTTTTTTTTTAATAAATTATATTATAAAATTATTGCTAAAATTTTTGATTATATCGTCATCCAATTCTTATAATATTGAAATTTCTATATATTGCCTGATTTTAAAATTATTTATTTTTGATGTTTTTGGGGTCTCGGGTAATATTCTTGTAGACCTGACTTCATGTTCTAAAACAATACTAAATTGGGTCAATTTTGAAATATTCAAGTTTCATGATTTTGTTTGTACTTCCGTATTTAACATCTTTATTTGTTATTTTCTATAATTAGATAAAGCCCGTAAAAATTGACGACGAAAATTATAGTTTGAAATGCTTTTCAAAATCATATTTTATATCAATACAAAAACGTTTTAATTACTATATTATTTGTATGTTTTTGAATTTTCTAATGACCCTTTATTATATTGAGTATTTCCAACAAAAGGTCTTAGTGTTTCCTTGACTGAAAGTAACACACAGTTGATAACATGCAAACGGTGGCTTGTGAAAATGACAATCCATATGATCCAAAGATTAAACTTGTGACATATCCAGACCCGATTACAGACTGCATTAATTCCAGTCACTGGCATCCCACCCCTTGTTTCGTTTTATTAAAATAATATTATAGTTAATAAGTACTTTTTAATTTTAAAATTTTATTGTTCTTTAAAAAAAATTAAATATATTGGTTTTTGTTTAATTTTTTATTACTTGTTTTTTAATACGAAAAGGGAGTCTGTCATAATTTTCTTTCTCGGGCTCTGAAATTTCTGTGACCAGCCTTGTTTATATCGTCATAAAAAGCTAAAATTATGAGCAATTAACTTACACTAGGTATTTAATTAAAGTGAGGTGTAAAAATTTGTCTCTATGAGGTGGCATTCTTAATGAACATTACTTAAGGAATTCATTTGAATCATCGAAAATTATAGTGTTAATTCTTCTTCATAGCGTAACATTTCATTTTTGTAGCTCCAATATTTTATGGTTGAGTTCAGTCGTATTGATTTTTTTTTGGTGTCAAAATTACTTATCAGTAATTTGGTCTGTAATTACTAATTAGTGTTCCAGAGATGGAAATAATGACGTTTTAATCAATTACAGTAAACCCCCACAATTACGACCTAATTGGTTGCTGAAAAGAAGTCGTAATATGAGCAGTCGTAAAGAGAGGTTTTATTTCCCATTCACCCAATTTTATAAATGGCTAATTCGTCGTAGGTCTTGAATTTCGCCTATCTATTCTTTAACAAAATAATTTCATGTAACTAAATGCGAGTATAAGTAACACAAAATACAGCAATAAATCGCATATTGAATACTGCTCTTCTCAATCACACGAAAAGTAGCTGTACTCAAATACGCAATTGTACCAAATTTAATTAAATAAAATTGTAGTTTAAATTTTTTTATGAAAGAAATATTGTTTGTATTTTAAATATTATTCACTAGATATTTTTCACTTATTAATAAATATTAAAAATAAACAAAATACTTAAGGGAGCATCCATTAAGGACGTCCCCTAAGAGGGAGGGGAGGGGGTCCAAGTGCTTAGGACATCCTCAGACTAAACCTAATATCTACCCAACACCCCTATTATTTTCTCCCATCTCTTAGTAAGAGTTGCAAACTTGTAGCCTATAACCTAGCACCCCATTTAATTAAATTATGTCTCAATATTAGTTTAATATTACAGTTTTGTCCCAGCACTTAATTAATTTTGTTTTAAAAAATGGATTCTCTTTTTAAATTTGGACAATTTTTACTAAAGCTTAAACAATATTATGTATTACCAGCAAAAAAATAATCTGCCTAATATTATAATTTTATGTTCTAAATTTCGTCTGAAAATAAGGGAGTTCTGTTTTCGGAGGGATGTCCCCGGGAGGAGGTCTCCAGAAAAGGGACAAGGGTGAGGGGGGGTCAAAAAGTGCTTATTTTGGGGGGAGGTCCTTAATGGATGCTCCCTTATAATATTCGGTAGTATTGTGATTGAAAACATGAATGTCTAGTATTTTGTTACAAAATTAGTAGGCTGGGGAAATGCGTGGCTAGGCTAGTCGTAACTATGAGTCATGGTCGTGATTGGCCCCAGAAAACGAGGTCGTAAAACCGGGCGGTCGTAAGGCGAGGGTCTACTGTATTTATCAAGAGTCTTAATTAGATCAAGATAAAAGCCATAAATGATGTTTGTTAGGCGACGCTCTGATATGGGTCACCCGATTTCAAAAAAATATTTAATTAAAATTAAAATGTATAATAATAATAGTAATAATATACCCTTGCAACCTGTTGAGTGTGAGCAGTACCTTTGTGACCAATACCCATAGGGGGACAAAATATTTTGTCGGATAAAATACTAGTATATATAATAAAACAATATATTTTAATTAAATATATTTTTGAAAATCGGGTGACCCATATCAGAGCGTCGCCGTTTGTTAATTGACCATACAAACTCGTTGAATTCATTCTTTCTGAGAATTGTTTTTAGGTGAGTTCACCACACATGCATAAGATTTATCAGTTCAAGTGGTTAATAAATACTATTTCCCTCATATTATAAGCTATTTTAACGTCATAAGTTACTGAAGTGTTCATAATTATTATAAGACAGTTCGCTGAAATTTAAAACATTCTGATAAATATTTCCTTATTTCCGAGAATAAATTACAAAATGTAAGCAGTGCGTGATTAATAAATGCATTTAAGCGAAGGAAAATAAACGTTTCATAGTTGCCAATTTAACAAACTTACAAATTGTTGGCACGAGAAATGTGAAAATTGTATTCTAATTCATAGTAACTCTAATTGTAGATATCTTGCTCACGATGTCGAAGAAGACAATGAAGATTTGAAATATGAAATATTTCCATGGGTTCTCGGTCCATATTGGCGCAATAACATATCAATATTTCTTCAAAAAAAAGATGATATATGGGCACGAATGAATTATAGGGCTATTGTTAGTAAAAAATGTTGTGAAGAAGTAAATTTACTCCTTAATTTTCAAATAAAATTAATTTTTAAAATTTAATTTTCCATTTGTCATTATTATTGTATATTTCTTTATTTCGTGACTGATCATTTTATTCTAATCCAGCTGAGATTTTTTAAAATAACATGATGCGTAAAAAAATTAACAAAAATAATCTAACAACCTTTCCGTTACCGGGAAATTGCATAAATTACAATTATGTTACTAAGGAGCTAGTCAGAAGTAAATTACTTCATTAATTAGAAAAGCAACTTTTATGATCTTATAACATTAATTTTTAACACAAATTTTCAGCACTGCCTACAAATACAAAAGAGAAACAATTATCTATAATCGCAATGAAATGTTAAAATAAAACGAAATCAAGTGTGAAATAAAAAATTAAAGAATTTTACTGATATTTATTATCATAAACTTTATTTTTTGATTGTAATACTTATTAACAAATCCTTGATTTTGTTTTAGCATAAAGATGACTAATTTGAGGATAATAGATAAAATGTTATACGTTTCATTTTTAATGACTTCCATAATTCATTGATTGATTAACAGGAAGCTTAGTTTTGATATACTGAAAATATTTTAAAGTGGCATTAAAATCAAGTGAATTACAAGAACATGACTTATAGATTTTCTCTTATTAAAACGATGAGTTCTTTTAATATGCGATGATAAAAAGTCATGTTCAAGTATATTAGTTCTCTATTGAAGAATTTAATTTGGCATTTAAGGGAAACCTTTATGGAACAATGGTAAATACTTCATTACTAAGTAATTGCCAATTTTCATCTTCAGTATCACTTTCTTCATTAGAAAACTTTTCATTCTCTGAACCAATCATAGTTTTATTAAAGATTCTTTAACATTAAAGTTCTGCTTCATCACTACTACTCATTTTCTAAATATCCTTATTTTGAATTATAAACTATTATTATACTGAGTATTTCCAACAAAAGTTCTTAGTGTTTCCTTGACTGAAAGTAACACACAGTTGATAACATGCAAACGGTGGCTTGTGAAAATGACAATCCATATGATCCAAAGATTAAACTTGTGACATATCCAGTCACTGGCATCCCACCCCTTGTTTCGTTTTATTAAAATTATATTATAGTTAATAAGTACTTTCTTCCAATTTCAATTTCAATTTTATTTAAATTAACTTTTTGAAATCTTTTAATTTTAATAAAAACGATAATTGATTTGAAAAGATTTCATTTTTTCATACTATAATAGTTTTTCTAAGACAATTTTTTATAAAAAATAGTATCAACAAACATCGATATATTACTGATTTATAGTCTTCAAACTCTCTTTTTAATAAATATTTTATAAATTAAAAATTGCTGTTATGTCAAGTAACGTCTTAAAGAATGTGTTCAACATAATTATTTCAATGCAAATTTAATTAAATTAAATTCCATTTTCATATATGAAGTAATATATATTTTATTATTATTAGTCATAATAATTCCATTATCCACATAATAATCTTGAGTTTTGCCGTTATGAATGTTTCCTTTTATTTCCATTATTTCTTCAGAATTATTTTGCCATTTAAATGTTTGATCTTCTATTGCTAAAATTTTAGTTTTAATTTTTTCTGCTTTATCATCAATATGATTCATCTGACATTTGTGCGATTTCCTATATTCAATCGTGATAGTGCGTCGGCATTATTGGGTTTCTCACCTTTGCGATATTCTAATTTCATGTCCAAACTACTTAAAAAAATTATCCAATTTTGAAACTGAGCGGTAATTGGTTTTTTTATAGTTAACATAAATGTGATTGCCTTATGATCAGTTCTTAAAATAATTTTTTCCCGTAGAGATAATGTTTAAAATGCTGTGTAAAATGGAAAACAGATAATAATTCCTGCTTTGTTATGCAGTATCCAATTTCATGCTTATTCATACTTTTTGACCCATATGTGATTATCCTTTCTTCATTATTGTTTTTTCTCTAAATGTTTCTCGATTCCTTCCCCTTGTTGCTTCTGTGTAACTGCTTTACTCTTTTATCATAATTTCTTCAGTATTTTCTTCTGATTCCACGTTTCGCAAATTTTAGCCAGTTGATTACGTTCTTCTGGAGGCATCGTTGGTTTTGTTGTTAACGGATCTTTTAATCTGCTGTATCTGACTCGTCTAATTTTAATACCCTGATTTTAAAGATAGCATATCATTCATTTTCATCTTGTCTGATTGCAGCAAGTTCTTTAATCTTATCTATAATAGTCAATTTGAATGTGAATATCTCGGTGAACCATTCTTCATCGCAGATGAAAGAATCGAATGAAAGAATGAGTTGCTTGTATCTCTTTTTTAGCTTCTTTGGCGAATCTACTGTTATATCTTCTAATTTACCTATTTAAAAGTTCTTCAGCTCGTTTCCGTAGGGAATCTCTTGTAGATCTTTTCCCGTCTCCTTGGGTTGTCACTATGTGAACATTTTGGGTGTGGTCGCCAGTTAGAACATTAAATTCCATCTTAAGATTTATTAAACCAAACACAGATATACAACTCTTTACATATTAGTGTACATTGCGTAATCACTAACAAATTGTATTGGATTGCGCAATGTACAATAACTGATTGTCATTTGGTTTGCGACCTTGAATGCAATATTATAACTGTTAATATGTAGATATTGTGATATAAGGACGTTAATAATGCAAAGTTATAATACAGGACCTCATGATTCACATATGCAGCGCCGGCTCTAGCATTAGTAGCGCCCCGATGCGAAACTCATTTTAGACGCCCATTTATTTTATTGGTTTTTTGGAATTAACGTAATTCAATTGGCAATATTAAATTTGTAATAAAAACATTAAAAAATTAATAATAATTCTTTTCCAAGTGAAATACAGGTTTTATTTTGTTTATATATTTTTTTATTTTATTGAAACAATATTATAATATACAAAAATTACATAACATACATATATTTTGTATAAAAATTGACAAAACTATTATTCTAGATATTTACTTTTCTAGCTTTTAAACTGGCAAATTCATCAATTAAATTATGTATATCTAATTTGTCGCATATATCACTTTCAATCGATATCATTGCTAAACCAACTAATCTTTCTTGTGAAATTGTTGATCTTAAATAATTTTTAATTAGTTTAAGCTTCGAAAAAGATCGTTCTCCGCTAGCAACTGAAACTGGTAAAGTTAAAAATATTTTAATTGCAATTACAAAATTGGGGAAAATGGAATCCAGTAGATTTTTATATATATATTTCAAGATGTTTAGTGGGTTTTCAAAGTCTTTCAAAAATTCCTTTGCTATTTTTATTTCATTAAATAATTCTGTTGCAGATATATCTTTTTTCTCGCCATCGGTTAGCATTATTTCTAAATCAGAACAATGTTTTTTTAATGTATTATCATCCATTTTGTTAATTTCTTTTATATTATGTATAAATTCAAATTTTTCACTATATTTTGTGAAAAGATTAAACCTTTCTTTTAAAGAATTGATAGTAATATCTAAAATTGGCAGAAAAAATGATATTTTATATTTAAGTATCGGATCAACTGACGTTTCGTCCACAGATTCATAACCAAAAATTTTTTTCTTTCTTCTTCGTAACGTATTATCTTTGAATTTCGCAGGTATTTCTAAATCAGCTGCTATATTTTCTGCCGTTTGAAGAATAAGACTAAAATTTTCATCGGATCTATATTCTTCAATAAATTTAATAAGACTATTTAACGCAACTGAAGAAACATTTAAGTTTTGATTTGGATTTTGGAGCAGTTTACTAACAACGTTAACTTTACTTAAAACATCATACCAAATAACCACTGAACATATAAATTCATACTCTTTTATTTTGAAAGCCACAGCCTTAGCTTCATGCTTTGTATTATTATCTATTTCTAGGTTTTCATAAATGTCAACTAAAGCATCTAAAATTTCAGCTATTTCAAACCTAAGTGGACGAAGGGCATCGACTCTTGATTCCCACCTGGTGGCTGACAAAGGTTTTACTGTAATTTTAGTATTTTTTTTAAGAACTCCCATCGTTTTGTTGAAGCGCTAAAGAAATTATAAATTGTTTGAATAGTGGAAAAGAAACTAAATGATTCTGTGTTAATTTTGGCTGCATCATTCACTACTAAATTAAGTGTATGTGCAGCACATGGGACGAAAAATGCACGAGAATTCAAATTTAAAATACGTTTTTGGACCCCATTATTTTTCCCACGCATATTTGCGCCATTATCGTAACCTTGTCCACGTAGATCATTAATATTCAAACCTAAATCTTTAATTTTGTCAATAAGATAAGTTGCAAAACCTTTTCCTGTGGAGTCAGATACTTTTAAAAATCCCAAAAAATGTTCGCTTATTGCAACTTCATTATTTTCATCTTTATTGACAAATCTGGCTATAAATGTCATTTGTTCGTTATGACTAATATCAGGAGTGCAATCTAATATTAGAGAAAAATATTTGGCATTAATTATCATTTGAATAATATTTTGCAAAATTTTCGAAGAGATCAACGATATTATTTCATTTTGTATAGTTTTGCCTAAATAATGAACTGTTTGTGTCTCCTTTTTTTGTATCTTTGCTAAATGATTTGCTATTACAATGTCAAATTTAGAAAAAAGTTCTACAAATTTTAAAAAGTTACCGTTATTTTTTTCATAGATAGTATCTGACGAGCCACGCAGAGACAGGCATTGTCTGGCAAGATATTTTATGATTTCGACAATTCTCTCCAAAACAGCGTACCAATGTTTCTTTTCAACTGCGTATACTTTTTCGAGTTCAGCATCTATTGTAGTTAAGTTGTTCATTTTCTTTTTTAATTGAGTCCACTTTAAAAAACAATTAACATGTAATGTACTAACTTCATGAGCTGCAAGTGTTTTTGACAAATTTATCCAGCAACTAAAACCATTTATAATCAAATGCTGGTTTCCTTCTATTTGATTTATAAACAATTTACAACAAAAACAGAAAACACGGTTTGCTGAACTTGAATAAACTAACCATGATCTTGGTATAATTTCATTATTAGGTAATTTACGATTGTAATAATAATTAGTAAAACTTCGTCCATCATCATCACGAGGATAAACTTCTTTCCTTATTTGCATTGGTCCTTGCTCAATAATAATTTTTCTAATTTTATCATTAATAAATTTAGGCCAAGTTGCGGGATCAATTGAATGAAAATCAGCACTATTACTTATACTTTCAGTTAAATGTATGGTTTGAAGCTCTTTGTTAGATGATGTTATTTCTGTTTGTAAATTTATAGATTGTGTCTCATTAGTGGCATTATTTCTAACTTCACCATTTGTGCTATCCTCTGGAATAATCTGATCATCCGTTAACGTTATTGTAGGTATTGTCAAATTTGCTTTTTTTAAATATTGGTTAAGGCTTCCCTGATTTTTTTGTTCCTCCAACTCTCTCTTCGCCTTTCGTTTTCGATTTTCACACCCGGATAATTTTGTCTTTGAATTCATATTTTATGATATAGGTAAGCTAATAAAAAAATTTTTAATTAAAAAAATATGAATTTTAGAAGTAAAGATAAAAATAATTAAATAATACCTACCACCGTACAATGATTCAATTCCGCAAAATAACTAATGTACTGAAACAAAACACTTTTTTACTATTAAACTGTACTGAACACTTTTTTATTTTACTATTAAAATTTTAATATTAATTTTTTTTTTATTAGCGAAAAAAGTTTACCAAATAACAACTGAACTGATTGAAAACTGAATAGAACTGGTAGACTTTTAAAATAATTTTTTTTAGCATTAATTTTTTTAATCGAAATAACTAAACCGAATATAGCAAGCCGTTTCAAAATAAATTTATGCATGTATAATTTATTTTGTTTTGCGAAATAATTAAACAATTCTTAAACACTTCGAAAACTAGTAGGCCAGTAGTTTTTCAAGGAAATTTTATTTAAAAAAAAAAATTCTTATTAAAAAAAAATTTGTTAATGGTTTTTTTGTTAAATATTAAAAAGAAACTAAAATTCTAAATTTTTTAACGCCCTTTCCGAGAGGCGCCCCGATGCTTTGCATCCACCGATTCCAACTAAAGCCGGCCCTGCACATATGAACATGCAATTATCAACTTACAATTAATTTATTTGTTAATAATATTGCTGTAAAACGGACGTATAGACCTAATAAATTGTTAAAATCAATTTAACGTAAGTGGACATTTGAGAGTGAACTTCAAAAATTGCCTGGGCAATGAATATGTTAACATAACCTATAATAAAGTGTATGACTAGATCATATCCATAAACAATATATAAATGCATATAATTATGACTTATTTTATTATTTGATTTTTTTTCATAAAAAACAATGAAATTAGAATTAAATAAATTTAGTTAATGTCTATTTACCCTAACCATTCTATATGGCAACGAGAAAGACCTCATCATCATGGTGGCGCAATAAGAAATTACAAAAAGGATATCAAATTGTCTGTTCCTAGAGGTCCTAATCTGTCTCCTAAGTACTTATTATGGAATTTCTTATATCAAAATATTTATAATTAGAACTTGTTCTAAATGCCACCCAGAATTGAGTACAAGTCTTCATGATTCTGCTTTCAGTAGTCTTTGGGAATGTGAAAGTTTTAATGATAGTGACGAGTCAGATGATATCTTGCTTTTACCCAAACAATCTATTAAACTTTATGATGACTTTGATTCTAAAGGTAATTGTATTGGAAATGTGTAGAGATTAATGAGATTCAGGAGATATAATTGCATTTGAAAAATCAGAAGACTAAATTTTTGTACAGAAACACTTTGTTTTGGTTTTTTGAACAGCAATTGAGGAAACATGATTTTAGCAGTTTTATTGTTTATAATAATAAATTCTTGTATGAATTATTTTTAATTTTACTATTTAAATGAAAATTTTATATTATTAACAAAATTTATTGTTGAATTATGTTATTTAAATTAACCCTTGAATTTTTTATATTGAAAATATAACTCATTTAAGTTATTAAAATTTACGATTTTCGACTTTTTTTCTTCAATTCCAAAGATGTCAATGGAACTTGTTGAATATCTTCACACAAAGGCGTTTGACTAGAAATATCTGATAGTAAAATATTTTAATTATTTGTAATTAAATGAAAAAAATTCTTTCATTGTCAGATCTTGACTTCGCAAAATGGAAGTGTTTCCAAAGGAATATTAACTTCAAAAATATTTTATAAATAGATCTTAAGATGTTTTGTCGTCCTTTTCTCGAAAACTCAAAGTTGAGTTGTCCGATTCAAAATCCAAATTTTTTTCAGCCATAAATTTTAATAATTTAAAATTAATGATATGTTAACAGTATGTTAATTACTTTCGGAATAAAAAAAGCTATATTAAATTTGCGTGTATTTTATATTATGTGTTTGTATGTAAAATTATTTTTCTGTCACTTTCTCAATTCCTATAATAAAACTTTTAACTTTCGGACCATTAAATTTTTGCACACAGGTAAGTTTGTGTGTTGCTATAGTATAATTTCATCGATTATTTTTTTTAGATTATAGGAACTTTTATATTTCGGATTTGGGTGTAACATGTTGATGATACAATATTAAAACAAATTATTAATTTATAACTATTTTGTAAATTAAGCTGGGTGTATTGAGTTGTCTGATTATCCTTCATTTGACATTATAACTTTTAAGCATTGAATTTGTTTTTAAAATTAAAAATTTGTTTTATAAAACCTTAAACTTACATCTATATTACAATACACACATAAACATACACTAAGACTCATAAAGTATGGACTGGATGGCCACAAATTAAGGTCTAATGTATGATATAAATAAATCTATATCGAAGAAATATGCATAACTATTTGAAAAAAGGGCAATAATAATAATAATAATAGGTTGTAGTGAGTCGGTTGACAGTATTATCGAAATCTTATATGAAGAAAAAATTTCTGAAACGATAATTTCAATCAACTGTAAAATACAGTTTCCAATAAAAATCAAGAAAATTCTCCCCATTGAATTCTAAAATAAATAAATATTATAAAACTCGGATGAAAATTGTGGTGGATAAAAAAGATTGGATAAAAAGATCTATTCGGGTTCATATTATTGTTAGGATTTGTTACGTATTTCGCGAATTGTAATGGATGAGGATGTTGGTCTATGGGAGCCGACACTAAAACTATTGGGAGCCGAATACAGTTTATCTTGATAATGATAACATGGCATCGAATTTGCTTTACTCGTCTGAGATTGATTAATAGAGCCTGATTGATAAGTAGAAGTATTAGCTGATCGCACGAATTTTGATTGACTATAATTGTGTTCTGTTTGGTCCTTATTCGTTGGTGACCGCGCATTTATATATATAATATAATATAATATAATATAGTATAGTATAATAGGTATATAGATATTGTTAAGGCCGTGTAACGGCTCACTACAAAAATTATTTCGAAAAACAATCGATTTCAATTGAAAATTTCTTTATGGCACATCCTATTAATTATTGTGCTTAATGATATAACTATTATTTCGTGATTTTATGTTTTGTTTTATCTCATCAATTGTATTATGATTCGTGAGTTTTTGTTTAACAAAATGTATCTAATTTAAATTCATGCTAATTTCAATTTGTCTGTAATGTTCTTTATTAATTTGGTTTCGGGCTTTTTGTAATAAATTACAGTTCTTAATTTCTATTTCACCTTATTGAAATAAATTGCATCTTAATTTTAATTTTAAAAGGAAATTATGAAATTTTGTGACGATATTTATGTTTTCACATCATCAACTATTCTTTATAAAGAAGTCATAGATATCTGAAAGTTTATATTTAAAATTTTGCTAATTTATAAGGTTTTTAAATTTAGTTCAATTTTCATTGCCATTTTAATCAATTCATCAAAGTCATTAAAATCAACATAACATAAAGCCTTTTTAATTTCTTTCTTTACTCCTGACAAAAATTGATCCTGCAATAATTCTTTTACCTGCTTTGCCATTTCGCCCTGTTCTGGTTTCACTTCGAATGCTTTCTCTGCAAGAGTTGATAAATGATAAGCAAACTCACTTACCGATTCCTCTGACTTTTGTACGCGGTTATAGAATTTCTGCCGAGTTATCCGATTTATATCCCCTCCGATTAATTTCGTGGCTAGTGCGTCTTTCAACTTGGTCCAGTCATTTGCTACTAATTTTTATCAATTTGTTGCCACGCTTCTCTGGCTGCTCCTTTCAGGTCTAGCGGTATTCTTTGCACCACGATCGATTGGCTCCATCCGTAGGCTGCCGCATACATATAATAATCTGCCATGATGTCAACAAATTCCAGCGGATCTCCACCGTACTTATCTACAGATAGTTTTTGACAACTCGCATAATCATTGCCTGCCTTGCCGTTGCCCATCGTGGACGCCGGTGTTTCGTCATTGTTATTTGTATTATTGGCTTGTCTTTGGTCACTCATTATATTCTCTACTAGCTTTTTGGGTTCTCAATTTATAAAATGATCGGGTCAATACAGGTTTTAGTCGTCTAAAATTTAAAGTGTTACAATTACAAAATTTACCTTTCGTTTTAATTTTGACTTTTCAATTTCCACAATTTTTTTTCACTTCGCTTTAATAATTCTCCGATAATATTCACCACTTTTAAATAACTGTTCACTTCAATATATATAATTTTTCTATTACCACTTTACAATACTTTCCCAATCTCAACAAATTTTTCACTGACTTTTTATTACTTCAGTATTATTCAATATTTCACCCAAATATTATAACAACTTTAACGAATTTTCACCGACTTTGATCACGTCAGTATTATCCAATAATTTAGTCAAATATTATCACAATTTCAACAAATTTTCACCAACTTTTAATCACGTCGGGCTCACCAAGTATGTTGGGTATTTTGTACAAGTCGGTATTACTGTCTGACTCCTTTGTGTTCTTTTCGAAATTAAGTAAACAACCCAAAACAAAAATCTTTATTTGAGACTAATACAGTTACACTTTGGTTACACCTTTTATTAATTCAACCACACTTGATACGACCTTTTTCTGGTGTGCACTTTTCAATACAACTACAAATCTTACACAGGGATAAATCTTCCAACGGGAGATGTCCCTTTCTGGTACGTTCGATTTAAATTATTCAATTGATACTAACTTCAAAGTTTTTTTTTGTCACTTCTTGTTATATTTTTCTTCGACCAACTAGCAATTCTGTTCTCTTGCCGGTCGCTTTTTTACCCATTTTGTAATTGATTTTACTTTGTCAAATTAGTTTTTTTTTAATTTTATTCGGCTAATTTAATTGCCTTTCCTAATTTGATTGATAATTAAGGTTCTCTCAAATCGCTCGGGTTTTCCATTGTATCGGGTTTCCCATTAGGTCGGGTTCTCCATTAGCTAGGGTTTCCCATTAATTTTTGTCTTTTGTAATTTATTCCTTCTAGGGACCCCCATTGATTTTATTTTATTGTAGTTGAACTCGTCTCATTATTCGGCATCCGCCTATACCAGTTTCCCCCGGAAAATATTCATTTTTTAATTTTTTACATTTTTAATTAATATTTTGTACTTTAAATTTTTTATTGTGAATTTGGTGTTTTTATTGATTTTTCACCTAATTTTGTGCCTCTCTTGTTGAACCCCAACATACTGTATATATGACACTGCTCACCCGGACAATGTTTTTTATGTCCCTAAGCTCTAATTTGTGTAACTTATACGTAAATTCTGCACTGGCGGTACCAATTATAATATTCGGAGTATTGTGATTGAAA
>CAUHTR010006364.1:0-13349 GCA_959609185.1 Schmidtea polychroa
CTAAATGCATGTGTACATGAGTACCGTATTTTCCCGCATATAGCCCGCATTCGCAGATAACAGTCATACTCAGATACCCCACAAGTTTTTAAGTTTTGTGTAAAAATTAAGCAATATAGTAAAATAACAAATACTTGTAAAAAATGTTTGATATAACCCGCGCTCATATATACCCCGTACCCCCCCTGTGGGATACGTAAAATTCGGTATAACCCGCGGGTTATATGCGGGAAAATACGGTAGTTAAATTAACCACATGCATTTCAAAGAATTTCTTAAAGAATGACGCATTTATTATTGATTGTACATACCAACCCATATTATAGATACGTTTATTCAGTGCAAACGGGTGTATTGGCGAGTTATCAAACCATTTAAATGTGTGTTATGTGTCAGTAGGCGTTTATTAGCCACTGACATCATTTTTATTTTGATGTTTTTTAGTTCTACCTTAAAAGACCCTTTTCTAGTCCATGGTCCATTAAAGTACTTACAAGTCCATGGTCCATTAATAAGTACTTTGTGCCACTAGGTACAATTTAGATAATTATTGAATATTTGACCCTTGTCCACTGATTCCAACCTCGTGATAGTAAAAGTACTTGTATTAATAATAATAATAATAATAATAATAAGAATAATAATATTAATAATAATAATAATAATAATAATAATAATAATAATAATAATAATAATAATAATAATAATAATAATAATAATAATAATAATAATAATAATAATAATAATAATAATAAGACTACATTACTAATATATTAAATTCATCCAATATTTATTATCAACGTTTAATAAATAAAAATTCACAAGAACGGCTAACAATACACTTTATATTATCAAATTATAATTATCACTATTATTAAAAAATGATGGTTTTTTAGTAACAGCTAATATTGAATGTTAAATAACTAATAAATTACAAGATAACCTTTAGCTGCAAGTTTTATTATGTAAAAATTTCCAATTATGAAATATTCCTACCACGACACCGGTACCTTTCGTTGTTCCACCGGCTCCTACTGTCGTACCATCTACTTCAAATCTAACCATTCGTCCAAAACCCAAAAGACTCACATGCGCAGAGCGATCGAAGAGCAAGAGAGATGAACTAGCCGCTGTCAAAGCTGCGTTGTTTTCCGTACCCCTTCCAACTCAAATTGGAGTAGTCTCGACTGAAATGATAACAGGACCACCTACTTTCAGAATTGTACCAGCTACGGATACCCCGTGTGTAGCAGACCCGCAACTGGTAATCGACATCGATAACCTACTACGGGAAGTTAAGGGGATACTTAGGGGTCTGGACAGCGGCCAAGGAAGTAACTCTGTGATTAGTAATTCTTTTCTGCATCGTCTCAATGATTATGTATGTCCATCGATCGATGAAAAATTCTCTGCTATATAGACTAATTTGATTTTCTGACGAATTAATGTGCATTTGATTCAGTATATAACGTTGTATGTCCTAACATTTAATATAGATTGATGTTGTTTTGTTGACTTATCTCTGTAAAGTATTGGTAAGCGGTTGTGTAGATTTGCATGGGAAAAAATTGGGAATAACCTCAATTGGACCAGAGGCGTCGAGTGAATTGCATCGTATTTAATAGGTGGGGATGTAAGACCTTCAGCATTCCAGGACTCGAAATGAGAATATCATGGTAAGTAGTTCTAACAGAGGAGCTCACCTGTTCATGAATTTTCAGCCATTGTGTGCAGCACCAACATGGTCATGGTTTGTATAAAAACAATAATCATTGAGGGCGTTTAGGAAGGATTCGGCTCGAGAATGTGCAAGTACCCCTACTATCTTTAAAATGGACACACCCCTAAGCGGCCCAACATTAACAATATTTATTTAAGATATTCGAAACCGGAACATGCATTTATAACACTATTTATAATGATTTCAATTGCATAATTTAGAGAAAGGTTTAAGAGACATAATCGATACAGATTACATACACTTACTTCTGTTTGTTACATCCACAAATATTCCTATGTCAGTTAATAAATATCGAGGTAACAGCGACTTGATTATATAATTTATGATACCTTATTATGAAAATGGCGTTGATCGACTTATTAATATCCATTTAAATCATTCATATTAACTTTTCCGGTGTTGAATGAATGTGGCACGCAAGTTTTGCGAGGACTAATTAACCCACTTTTAGTCATTGGTGAATAAACTCATTGTCAATGACAATGCGTTTTATTAAATTTTAGTGCGACACTCACACATACAAACACACCAAAGTTGTATATAGCACCAATACTTGACATTTTAACAATTTTCAATTTTGAAAAAGTATAAATTTGAAAATGATTTGAAACCTTGAGAATTATCATGTATATGATTGATACTAAAAATGTTTTTATGGGTTGATTTTTTTACAAGGATTAATTAAATTTTACGCGGTTTATTTTAAATTCTTAAATAAACACGGTAAAGATTTTATTAATAAAAATCGCCATTCGTACATCTTTTTCACTGCATATTTCGATAGCATCACTATCATCATCAGGTTACCTACATTAATTTTATGGTTATATTTTTGTATGTTGATGTATATTAATAATAGTTATGTTAAATAATTAAAAAAAATAATTAAAATAATATTTTAAATAATTTTAAAAGTTTAAAATAATTGATTGTTGAAAATTATTTTTAAAAATAATTGTTTAAAATTGTTATTTATAATTTTAAAAATTTATAGATTTTATAAATTGTTTATATATTATCAATATAGTATAGTTATTCATACGTAGTGAATATAGGTAACCTGATGATGATAGTGATGCTATCGAAATATATTTTAAATTGTTTTCCTTATGCATTTATTCTCTCCCCACACTCAAGGGGTTATTATATTTTCAAAATTTAATTTAATTGTTAATCATGAAAATTACGGAATGCAATTGTTTTTTCAAAATGTTGACATTGTTGAATTTGTTTATTTTCTATAAAATCCTAATTCATCAGATAAATGTTCTTTGAAATTTAATCTGATTTCAGCATTTTTAATTTTTATTCGTTATTTTCAAGCAATTTGTGAAGCTCTCTAGAAAATTATGCGGAAATTGAGGCACAGGAGACAAATTTCATCTCTTACCCAGGGTTGATTTGCATACCATTATAATCCGGCATAATACTTTTATATTTGACTTTATATGTATAATGTTTAAAATGTTAATTGCATCCTGATTTCTGTGATTAGCTGTCGTGTATTCCTGATGAGTCTCATTTCAATCAAAATTTGGCAAGTTTTCATTATTTATTAAATAAATTTGATTTCACTTTGTTTTAATAGTTGAAATTAATAATAATCCCTTGTAAAAACTGAATATAAATTTCAGACTTTAATAATATTGTGAATATAATTAATTTAATTAATTAAAGTGATTAATTAAATAGAAATAATTAAAATGATTAACAATTCAATAAATGGTTTTATGAATGTATATTGTTGATTGATGAGGATTATTGAATTCCTTATATTTGAAGATCCGGAAAATCAAAAGAAAAAGAAAACGAGTATTAAAGTTATTAAATTATTCCAAAAATTACTTACAAATTGTTTTAGATCTAAATTAAAAATTTGAAGTAAAAACAAATTAAAAACATCAAAATTACTTCTGTGAGCCATGAACGGTCATGAAAAAAATGATTGTTAAATTAAATTGAAATTAGCTAAGATCAAAAGGTATAAATAAGATCACAACAATAAACTAGTTGCTAGAAAATATAAAGTGATAACGAAGTGATTGACAATTAAAGGAAAGACATTATTATTATTAAAATTATTTCATTGGCAGAACTGTCTCACTGTTGAATTCCATAGCCCTTGTGTCCTTGTTGGTATGTATGGCAGTGGCGGCCAAATGGTTTGTTGCGGAAAATATTTTAAATTACTAAAAAGTTATTGAATCCCAAAAGTAATTGTTTACATTTATTTTTAATATTTTCATCGGATTTTTTCTATTCTTATTACACTAATTAATATATATCCGTAAGAAGTTTTTTAATTTTAATTCAATAGTTTATTATTTTTTATTCTAATAATGAAAATATTTCTAAAACAAAGTTCAAAAATTATTCAACGACGGCGGAAAAACTCAAATATGATGAAGATTACATAAAAAAATTAATTGGTGTGTCGTTGCTTGAAAACGTTTGCTCACCACTAGTGTATAACCTAGTGATCTAATTGATTGCAATTTATTTACATTTTTGGAGTTCAGTTCAATATTTGGTGTTGTAAATTTTGGTATCAATCCAATTATATTTTGTTGGAAGTTCGCTGATTTGATAGAATAGAGTTAAAAGCCAATTTAATAAAGAAATTAATCGTTAATTTAAATAAAAGAATAAAAAGCGAAGTTCTTGGGTCATATAATAAATAAAAATGGATTGAAAAACGGTTAATGAAAATTCCAAAACTTTGAAAACCCCAAGTGCATTAGAAAACTAAGAGACTTAATTAATTGTTACAGGAACTGTATAAAAATGTATTATTATTATTATTGAGAGTTGATTACTGCAATATTTTTTGTGATATCAATTTCCCATTTGGGTTCTATATTTTGGTTCTAAACTATAAATAGACATTTAAAATTTTTAATTTTTAACCAATTTCTAGGCTGAATCTCGAATGAAATTATTTGTTTTATTAATGTCTGTAGTTTGCGGAAATTCACTTGTTAATATAAAGCATACAATAATTGTTTTTGCATTAAATCGAATGTAAAATTTATATAATTTTCTTTGAGTTTATATTTTACTCTTGATATTTTTAGAAAGGGTCGTTTGTTTTATATTTTTATTGTTTTTATTAGTTTTATTTTTTTATTTATTTTATTTAAAAAGCGAAATTGTTTAATCATCTATTGTATAAATACATACTTTATTTAAACTCACAGTTACCTGAAGATCACAGTTAATGTGTCAAAATATGTCGTAAATTATAAATTATATTTATAAATTGCATTCATATTTATTANATTATTGTGTAAATTGTCATTCCCAATATTTCAATAACTTTTTGTATATTTAGGTTTACGGACAATGATTTTTATTTGGAAAATCCTATTAGGAATCATGATTCTTGACTTAAGCTCAAGTAGGTTCAAAACTACATTGAGTACTTGAAGTGAAATTATAATTATCTCTTAAACTGAGTACCACTTGTGTAAATACAGATATTTTGGGCTTGTTAAATTAAATATTTCAGAACAGACTAAGATGAGTTCAATAAAAAATATAATATAATTTGTTCAAATATATTTTTAATTTTGTTTAAATAGATGGATTTTGAGAGAATAGATTTTTTTTCTAAAAATAATTTTATTTTTTATTTATTTGACAATGATTTAAATAGTCAGAATTTAGTGTTTTGATTATATTTATTTTTCACACTTTTATGTGAGGAAACGTTCATTTAGAATTTGTTTAAATAACGTTCATAAATAACAGATAAATGGATATCATTTATCATAAACTTTGTAATGCCATTTTTCGTAAAGACGATAAATTTTTTTTTAAATAAAAATTCTACAACGGAAATGGCATTGTTATTCCGGAAAAAAAGAGTCAACTAGAAATTTTGTCAGTGCAGAGTTTTCCGCTTATTTCCACTCAATACTCTCCAGTGCCAATTTTCTTTCTTCGTGAAAAATCTTTATAACTCATTGATTTTACGTTTCTCATTTATCACAGAAACATTTTCAAATCGAAATGTTCAATATTTATTAAATTGTTTAAATTACCTGACCCCTCGTAATAGTTAAAAATAAGAATTTAATTAAAAAAATTTAAGATTACTAATAAAAATGGTAAAATGGTAAAAAAATGGTAATAGTTTGTTTAAGATTAGGTATAGGACAGCAGTTCTTAAACTTATTACTTCATGGGTTGAAAAATCTGAAATCTACGGACCATCAAATAAAATAAAAATAAAACTTTTTTTAAGTGGAATAACAAATATTCAAATGTATATTTTATTCATTTTTAAATACAAATTCAACAAAAAATAAATTCTAACTAATTTCTTAAATATATTTTTGATATATTTTGTAAAATAATATTTTTAATTTTTAATTTTTAATTTTTAATTTTTAATTTTTTTACAGAAAGCAGTATTGACTATGGCTGACGGGGATGATTCACCTTTGTTTGTTTGATCAGATTTTTATTTAAGCCAACAATCTTAAATCTAAAAAATGTACTAACGATGGCAATTATATTTGGAATAGATCCTTTTCGACTCAAAAGAAATTTGCTGGGTAGGAAATATTCCTGGATAAATAAAACATTGAACAATAATATTGTTATAATATACTTTATAAAGATTTATTTAAAAAAAATAATAATTAAAAGAAAAGATAATAATTTTTTGAAACTAATTTTAGTAACATATTTAATATGAATTATTTTACATCAATTATTATTTTTCAAATTTTTAAATAATTAAAATTTTTGTTCAATTTAATTTTGATATTTTTCTTCGCGGATCACTTAAAAAATACAGTTTAAAAACCGTTGGTCTAGAATATTAAAATAAAATTATTAAAAATAAAACAGCAATATAAAATAATATAATTTCACTTTAGCTTTTAACAAATTAAACACTATCAATTTAAATTGGCTGATAAGTACTTGTACATTTACACCACAGTGGGGCATTAAGCTTCAGAGGTGGAACACGTCAGTAATTATCAACTATTCCACATATATTTTTTTAATATAATATGCTCATTCACGACTAAATATAACAACGTGCATATAGCAATTTTATCGACCGTTATTTTTGCATTCTGGCAATACTGATAATTGAAGTTTGACAGCTACTTCAAAAAGGCCGGTGGGGCATATGACTTGTGAAAATACTACGGTGGTATAAATAAGGTCGGGAAATACTGGTCTATTCATTGTTAAAAATTAAATGTGTTGCGTAATTATCATTTTTTATTTGATTCTAGATACGTATTTTAAAAAAATAATATTTTGTTTTGATTAATTGAATATTATTATTATTATTATTAAGTGATAATTTTTGATAAGGATTGATAAAGATTATTTTTATAATTGCAAATAATTTCATTTTTTTTCAAAATAAACTTTGCAGCAAAGGGCTTATATTATAATGTACTTGTTTTAATTTAATCATAATTATTATTATTATTATTTATCTAATGAAATACACGATTAAAGATTCTCGTTTTAAACTGATTCAACCCACTGAAAGAGTAAAATTTTATATGCATTCATTGAATTGAATTATAACTTTTTGTTACTCCTCTTCTAGATCGGTAGTTTGTATCCTACATACATTGAAATGCCATTGAAATCAAATTAGTAAAACTGCACAAAGAAAAATTTATGTCTAAAATAGTTATTCTTAGCTTTTTTTCTTTTGTAGAGCACTTTTAATGATCTGCAAATTTGGTGGCACACCAACTGTCACATAAAATCGGCACATTCTTAGAACTTTTCAGTTAAACATAAAGGAATATGAAATTAATATGTACAAAAAAAGAAATTCTGTATGAACTAGTATATTATTTAAATATATCAATCAAGACAAGTTGGGGATTTTAAAAAAACATTTGATAAATTGAATAATATCAAAATTTTGATCTTCTACAAATTCTAGCAATTATTTTATTCATTTCCACTAAATCCAAACTCAATGATGAGCACTAGAAATTGTTGGCGTGAAAAATTTGACAAAAAAATTCACATTGGAAATTAATAAATTAATGAAGCATTAAATCAACTCCAGTTTTCCAATAAAATTTTTCTCTGTACATTTTCACGTGAAATGTTGAATTTTTATTTTCCTTCTTTATGAATCAGATATCTTTTATTTCTGGATTTTGATACATATCTCAACAATCATTACTTCTTAGTTTCACAATATTTCTACTTGCGCGTGTTGATATAGAAATAATGCACGATTTATAAAGAGAAAAATAAATACACTGGACACTGGGATAAATTATGGAAATTTACTCCAAGAAAAACGGTCATATAATTTTGGCGAGAAAAATAAAATACACACATATACAACTATGAAAATCCATACAAAAAAAAATTATGGCAAGCAATAATTTTTTACGGGATTTTTTAATTATAAAAAATTAAATTTAAGAAATTTTCAACTTTCCATGAGTAATGGAGAAAAAAAACAAGCGTAAATTATAATTTTTAAAAATATTTCTCACATAAAACCTTTCTAGAAATTTGGAAAATGATGATAGAATGCCGGAAATTTTGGGAAACATAATTTATAATTAAAATATTAAAATCAAATTTAATTATTTTTAAATACTGAAAAATTGATAAACAAATGGTTTATTTTAAATACATTTTAGGCACGTTTGACATTTTCATTTTCATTAATTAATTTTATATCTCAGCCGAACGTTTTGAATATTATTATTGTGTAATTAAATAACGGTAATATTATATGTGAAAATTTTGATAATAATTTAAAAATTAGGAAAAATAATTATAATAATTTAAATATATTTACATAAAAAATTTAAAATGGAAATATCGAATGTAACAAATAGTTGAAAAAAATGGAAAACATAAATTTTATAAATGAAACATCAAAAGGCGACACAGAACCTACAGAAAAATTCGACTGAATTTGGACAGTATTAGAATTTTGAATATCAATTAATAATTAAGAAATATTTTCCAAATCTGTCAAACAAAATTTCAAAGTTTCAATTGATGGAAAAAAGATTTTCCTGAAAAAAAATGATAAAAATTCATTTAAATTTTCTTTCTTGTGTAAAATTAATTGAAAATTGGTGAATGGAATTACATTTTGGCAGACATTATATGAGATGATTTGATTGATTGTTTTTTTTCTTGAGATGTCCATATTCTGTCAGAATATGTTTCTAGATATCATCTCCTCGGTTCTCCACTAAATTTTTAATTATCTCTAGAACATTTCTAGCAAAATTATAGTTTGTCTCACTCTCTGGAAAAAATAATAACAATTGATATTCTGGCAGACGACGGCAGCTGAACTTTGGAAACATTTTACTACAATTTTGTTTTAATTAATGCAATAATTATTTAAAATAAATGAAATATTAGAAAATAGTATTATTTGAAAAACTGAAATTGTTTAGATTTTAATTGCCCTTGTAAAGTGAGATTGAAAATTAAAATATATATGTGATATTATATTTTAATTTTAAAAATTAATAAATTCTCTTAAAATTCAATATTAATGTATATTAGTTTTTTGTTTAGATGTATGTTTACATGAACATTAAGGAAATGTACCTAAATCTGCATGTACCTAAATCTGACTGTTTTTATAAATTTAAATAATTTTAAAAGAATTAACCAATAAAATCATTTTAAAATAGAGTTTTTATTCTAATTTTTATTCTAGTGCATTAATGAACTAAGATTGGCTGATAAGCACTTGATAAAGTTTGTATCGAAAGAACGTAGATATCATTAGGAATGTCGTTTATCTACGGCATCAATTAAGAATAAAATATTTTCATCGGTATTTTTGGCGGTTTTATTATGAATATTAATTAATATAAAATTTATTATTCCTCAGCGCTGTAAATTTGGAAATTTTTGGATAACACAGCACTTTAATTATGTGCTATCAAATTATTTCTTCTTTTTTATTTTCGTGGTACTTGTTCTCATGAAAATGTTTATAAAAGAGAAACAATCAAATTAAGGTTGACGTAAGTTCTTTGTACTATTAGGTTTGATTTTCTGCTTAGTTCAGTGATGGAGCATTAGAAATTATATTTGGATTTGACTTTCACATTTTTATTTCAATTGTTTCAAAATATTATTTTTTAGATATTTCATTAAAATTATTGAGAATTATAAAATAATGCAAAATTAGAAATAAAAACAAAATGTAATGTGAAACAATTTAAAAGCAAACTGAAAATTGAAATGTCAAAAAAAATCCTATGCCAACGGAAACAATACAAACTGAATCAACGCAAAGTGAATCATTTGTGTATTTTGAAAAATTGATAAAAAAAAATATTTGTAAAATTAAACATTTTAATTAAATTAAAAATATTTAATGTTTTAAAAATAATTATGAAAAAATTAATCCTGATATGAAGTTTTGATTTGGTCTGAGAGCTCTTTTAGCAAATTAAATAAAACCAAACTCCATTTACAGATGCTGACAGTTGAATTGGAAAAATCTAATGAATAATGGAAATAAAATAAATTTTCAGAATTCCTTTCACAAATGAGATAGGTGCCTTAAAATGAAGGAAAAACATATTTAAATTAGAATATATTTTGCATTTTATTCTTTTATTTCTTTTCTCTATAATTTAAAACAATATAGATTAATAAAACCAATGATGAAGCAGAAAATTAAATTATTCGACTTTGTAGGATATGATTATGTCAAGTATATGATCTTAATGTGTAATAATAGTATATCATTGTAGTTATTTGTCAAATATGAACGTGATTCAAATATTAAGCTATTGCATAAGTATGCTTATGTTGTACGCTTGTTTCTATTGCTCATAATTTAATTATATTAGATACTCGGCCATAGTTTTTCATTATTTATAAATTTATTTATATTACAACGGTCGCCACATTTATTAACGAAAATTTTAGTAGTTCTATAATTAACCTCCTAAAATAACTTCATCAATGATTCTTTTTCATACATATTAAAATTTGATGTTACACTTTGTTCTGGAATTTGTCATTGTTGTCAACTAAGGCACACTTTGGAATCAAATCAATAATTGTTAATTTTGCATTTGTTGAGTTAAGGGTTGGTGATAATATTTGTAAAGTCAAAATTCTTACTCTGACTTCAAGTGTGTCTTTGACTGACCCACAAATAACACTTGGCAACAGAAATCTTTATTGATAATCACAAATAATTTTCACTTTACACTAACAATCAATTCAACACTCTGCTCGGTGACTATGCAATGCCTATTACAACACTCTATGAGGAATAGCACTTTTGTGCAACACCGGATTGAAAGATCACTAATTACTGATTGGTTTATCGACTGGGACTGTGAGTTGGCTGTTTTCCTTGACCTTCTTCGACAACTTTATTTAAATATTCAAATAACTTTTTTTGTTTATTTCTCAACTAATTCTTTTCTGAAAATCTCCTACAAATTGTTTTCCAATAAATACTCGTCTCAAAGACTTCTATAAAATTTCTCCCACAATTTCTCCGTTAATTTTCTCGGTTAGTTTATCTCCTTTTCCGTAGACTCTTGACTTGTGTTCTGTTTCATTCTCCAGTAAATTTCCGTCTAATATTTTGTCAGATTTTTGTGTCCATCAGTTTCCCTTTATATAGCTTGCTTTATTTGTGGCACTAATGTTTTCCAATTTTCTTTCTCCTGCATTTCCCGACTGTTCCCATTTTATCTCTGACAGATGTCGAGATATTTTTTCATATTCCTTTTTTGTTAAGCCGCCTTCTCCCGGTAATTTCCGCTATCTTTGACAAGCTATCAAGATACGGCTTTTCCTATGTTTTGTTTTTTTGGAATTTGAACTTCCTTTTCTCATTAGTAATTATTGTCGAACCCATATGTTACGCACGCCCATATCTTACGCAAAAAGAAAAAAATTACTAATACAAATTTACTAATACAAAGATGGATTGACATTCATGATGATATAATACAACATGGCATAGAGCAATCAACACGACACCAATGAATGCTTTTAGAGGAAGACAAAGAAGCGAAATGAGAGAAAATTTATTGTTGGAAAATATTAATAATGAAAATTCACTTTTAGTTGAATCAGATGAATATACTGATCTAGTTGGGGATTTAAACACTAATAATAATGGCAATAGCAATGAAAATGAAAGCATTAATGCTGAATCAAATAGTGAAATTATTCGAGAAAGCCTGGTTGACCAAAATTATCGAAACAGATATACCAGAAGAATGGTGAGTGATGCAGATGTTCACTATCATTCTATTACTTTTAATCCTGGAGAGCGTGTCTTGGTTAAGAAATCTTTTGATGCAAACACAGAAACAAGAAAAAGAAAAATGGAAGATTTTTATGAAGAAGGAAGTTGGATAATAGTAGAATGAGTTGGAAACGAGTCTTTTAGATTAAAATCGGATTTGAATGAAGAAAATCACATGGTGGTTTGTAAAAATAGGCTGAAAAAGATAATTTAGAAAAACAATAATTAAATTTCATTATTTAATTGCTTTTTATATAATATTTTGGTGTTTTTATTGCTTTTTGTTTCTTTGTGTAGAATAAAAAAATTTTTGCGTAAGATATGGGTTCGACAATTATTAATTACTACTGATCTTTGTTTTTGTTTTCCTGTTTGATTTCTTTTGTTTCATTCCTCTTTCTCCATTCTCATTTCTTTATACTTCCGTTTTCTTTTCTGAGTTCCCATAGATCATCCCATTTGTCATGACAATCATCCCCCAAGTAATTTTATTTATTTATAAATTTGTTGTTTAGGTATCCTCAAAACATTGCATCGTCAACCCAAACACTTCGTTGTATTGAACCAGGTTTTATTTAATTATTAGTTTTAATTAATTCAGTTTCAACTTTAAACTTTTCTAAAATTATTTTAAATTTATCAATACTATCAACGAAAATTTTCATATCATTAGGATGCTTATATTTATAAATTTTATGTAAATATATGCTCTAAAATGCGATTAAAATGTTTTTAATTTTTGAAAAGTTACACAGAAAATTCCTTTTAAATAAACAAAAATATTAATCTATTATTTGAAATAAAAAGGAAAAAAAGGAAACTGGAAATAAAAATTTAACAATGATTAAAAGTATAGCGATATTATTATTAAAATATTTCTGTTATAAAGTCAATAATTAAAATTAAAATATATAATAAGTTATTAATATATTAATTTATAAATTATTTCAATATAATTCCCCAATGACGTGTGCTTTGAAGTAATGATTATATTCTTGACAGAAAAATGATGAGTAAATTTGTCAATTTAATTTAGAATAACGTTCGTATTCCAGCTGGAGAAGATTACAGAATCATATCAATGTAATTATCTATTTTACTAGTTTAGCTTAGAATCAAATTCTGACATTATCCAATACTAGATTAAAGTAACCAAATGTCAAAGTAAAAAAAATGTAAAAAATCAAGTAACAAAAGGTTAAAATTATTTCAAGTCATATGTGATCTTTTTATTTTATAAATATTTATCAAATAGTAAAATATAGTCCTTTGATTTTTTCATTAAGTACAATATTTCCAGCAAAAGGCTTAAATTATCATTTTATTGTTGTAAATAAT
>CAUHTR010006366.1:0-12540 GCA_959609185.1 Schmidtea polychroa
TTTGCAATGCTCATTTTCTGTTGGTCATTATGTAGCCAAAAGTTGTAAATTTTACTTAATCGGAATTTTTTCTATTAATTATTTTGCCCATCTCAATTTTATATAATTAAAATGGATAATGCGTAAAATGTTATATTAGTGAAATCATATTTATTGCATAATCTTGATTAGCTTACGTTAATTTGGTTTTTATCGTTATGAAAAGTGAAAGCATTTATCGGCTTTTTTGGCGACATCGAAGATTTAACAATTTCCAATCCACAGAAAATATAAATATTGAATAGATAAATTTCAATGGAAATATGATAACAGAATTCCCATTTAAATTATTATTTAATTAATTCATTTTATTTATCGATTAAATAATAATAAAATATATTTTATGCCGAAAGGAAATTCAACGAAATTTTATTTGTGCAGAAATTTGATGAGATTTTATGCGATTTTTCAGCTCAAAATTTCCCTTATCAATGGCTGCTGTAAGATTTTTATTTTCTATTGAAATGTATTTTAATTTAGTTCTTACCCAAGCCCTTTCTTCTCAGCATTTCTGCCACACTAAATTTATTTAATATTATTTATTGCATACTGGAAAGGTGGCGGCTAGAGGAGGGGGGTAACTCATTAATATCGCGCACCTTCACAATGAAGTAATTGTCCCATGCAAAATTGTTTCCCTTGTCCAAGAATCCATTAACATAATTAATATTTGGTTTCTTGTTCAGTAAAGAGGAAATGTTTGAACAAAATTTTCATATTCATTAGTGATATTTAACTTTTTCTCATTTTCTATTCTATTTTTGCAATGAACTTGTCTTGTCATTATACCATCTGGTAGTTTAGGCCACCACTCGCATAAGCAGAAGTTTATTAAAATAATGCATCCCATTTGACATGGAGCAATAAATCTTACTAAAACTTGCTTCTGTATATCCTTCTAGAATCTAGATCGAGTACCCAATATATAGCAAGGGTGGCCAACCTTTTCCTATAAGAGCCGGAAACCATAAGCTTAAATCAGACAAAAACATCTTGGCATAAATAAAAAGACAACAAATTTTATTTTTACATAAATGTTTTTCACTAATCATTCTTTTCAAATGTTTCTTTTTGGGATTGCATTTTGACTGCAAATTTCTTCAAATCTGGCTTATAATTTGTTAATGCAATGCGAATACGGTTGGAGTTCAAGTGTTCATTTGTTAGCTGCGAGCGATGTTTTGACCTAATATACTTCATTGCAGTACTATTAGATGAGAATATCTTGTCCAGTCAATATCAATCCCACGGGTTGCATCCCTGAGTGCTATTTAATGCTGCAATTATTCTTTCACGGTTACACAAGCAGATACATATCGCATACAAATACATCTAGTTCTGGATTATCTTGAATGCCTCGAGATTCATCAAGGGCTAAACTAAACGCTACACTGTTTTTTATATCAACTATTAGCTGTTCTAAACAATCTCGACTCATTTCAGAAAGACTCCTCTCGGTTGTATGGCGTCAAATGGGAATTTTTCTAACCAACCTATGTAATTTGGTATTATTAGAATCTAGCATCTTGATCACCTCACATAAATATTCTTTATAAATTCACCTTCTGCATGCGGGCGTTTAGCTCGTGCAATATCCCAGGATATGGCGTAACTAGCCTCGGCTGCAAAAATTAGAGAATAAGCAACAGATTCACCACATGCACTATCGATAAAATTCCAGATGGTTATGGAGATCCATGTTTAGAAAAATCCAATAGAAAACACAGTAGTATAAGTCGACGTTTGAAGCTTTCAATATAACAACTTCATTGTCAAGTTTACTCGAGAAGATAACACATGATAATTCGACCATTTCCCCATTTCGAATATCGCATAACGAAAAGTCAGAGATACCACTAATATAAACATCCGACGTCTAGGATACTTTCGTCACATTACTTTCACCGGTTCATGGTGCTCGCGAGATAATTTATCCATAAACACCGGAAATAACCAACGACCATACCAAGGTTCCAGTCGATTGGGTAGCTTCTGAATTTTTACTAATTCTACAACGGATATAACATCAATATCCGATAGATTGAACATAGTAGCTTACCCAATTTTCGATGCAAGGGTTCAAGGATTCATAATAACTAAACAAACAAAGTACTCGTCACAAAATAAACAATTAATAATTTAATCAAGAAATCCACAGACACTTGGTAGGACAGGTTCAACTGACAACGGCAGTTTATTTTGACTTTTTATTATGGTTCGCTCGCGGCTCTGTTTAATAATTTTAAGAAGTGATGTCCACTTTTAATCTATCTCTAATTTTATCCTACAGTAAAATACATTTGAAGTTTACGTGGATTCTCTGATTAATACTGTCGCGCTTTATTTCTAAATTAATATTCACTGATCCATTTACAGTCTTACCCTGGTTAACGTTGTTAAATGGTTCCAGAAAAACGCGATGTTAACCGAAACAACGTTATACGAAGCAATTATAATTAAGAAAAAAATTCGCAATTAAATAGATTTAAAAGATTAAGAGAATTTTGATATTATGAAAATTAGATTTAATTCTTTATTAGAATATGAAATATATAATAAAAAAAAAAGATTTTAAAATAACACCGCTTGCTTAGTTTTTGAAAAAACGGTTTTATTAAAAAAAAACGTTACAGCGAAGCCACGCAACGTTACAGTGGGGTATGACTATAATGGTGGACCGACGTTACAACGAAACAACTTTATTCGGGGCAACGTTATCCGGGGTATGACTGTATTTGTCAAACCGATAAATTTCATTGTCATCCCCCGGTTAAGTTTATTCACCCACTAAATGTTTTTCGCGGAAAATGATTAGTTTAAGTGTGCTGCGTATGGGGTTGATAAGGTCTTCTCTGAATGATGGAATCTGTACTCTATATTGATATGAACAATTTTAGTAATAATTTGATTTAGAAATGACAAAACCGAATGCGCCAAAATCAGCTCTGCTACCTTGCTTCTCTTGCCCAGATGCGCACTGTAAATTACAGTCTGTAATGTATTGGTATCTTATATGTCTTTATTGGTTATTAGGATTTGTAGCGTTTTGTTATATTGGTTGGCGCTTGTTGTGTGTGAAAAAAAGATAAAAAACTATATAGCGATAATTTACTGTGGTAAATAGAAAATTGAAAATAATAAAAAAATCGATAAATTAAACTAAGAAGCCAGAAATATTAATTTATCAGAAACTTCAAGAGAAAATTTTACGGCTGAAAACCACAAGAGAATTTCGAAAAAATCAAAGTATATTTAATTCAATTTATCTATTTGGAACTTTTGTTGTGCATTGTACTATTGGAATATTGTAAGTGATTTATTTTAGTTTGAGGTAATTAAGCAATTTGCTCTTATTATTGTTATTTATTTTCACGTTATATATCAAACAAACAAGCACCCCAACTGTCAGGAGACAGCTTTTTTTACAGGCGACTCGGCTGGGCTCAACAAATTTCTAACAATAACAAATTAACAAAGTAACTAGTTTATAAGTTAATAAGAACATATTATAGAAATTGGCCATTTGAAGAAGCATATCGATCACATGGAAGGGACATGGTTCACCCACGTCCAGATGAAAGAAACCAATAAAAGAGTGCTCCGTCTCGAGCACTGCAGGGATAGTCTGCTAAAGGAAAATATCGCACAGCGCATCCTCATTCGAGAGAAATCGAGTGCTTTTCATCAAATCTACACGAAGTCAGAGCTCAGAAATCACATCGCGGAATGCCCTGCCGAAGATCGAGTCAATATTTTCCCCAGTCACCACCTGTCGGAAGAACCAAGCTCGCCAAAACAATTTATGTGTAAAAAACCGCGACAAATAATAAAATTGAATGCGCCAAGTTTGAAATGCACCTTCAGAGGGGTACTATTAGTTGTTTCTAGCTGTTTTGCTAAAAGGAAAAGAATATCTAAGGAGATTTGACCGGGTGATGATTTAATTACTTGAATAAAACTAGCTGTGATAATAGGATTAAAAACGGGTAATGATAGAGAAATAGACTTTAATAAATTAATTTCAGTAAGCTAAAATAAATAACGAATTTAACTAATGATAAATCATATTAAAACATCTGATAAAAATTCAATATAAATTTAGCCATTGCAGAAGTAAAAGAGCACTTGAAGAGAATAATCAAATTTGCCACAATTGACAATGACTCAATAGCGACATTAACAGAGAAACTTGAACAATTCGAACTACTTCACCAAACACCACTGAGAACCGTTTCCTATAATAAAACTTACTTTGATTTCACGTTAATGTTCTCATTTATAGCTCACTGAAATACATCTTATATTATAGAAATCTGAAAAGTGGAAGAAAAATTAAAAACTGCACACAAACACAACACATACTAAAAAACACATACAAACTTTTGATTCGTAGAAATGTAACGATGAGATACGTTTTTATAATAAACTTTATTTCAGACAAATTTTAGAAAAAAAAGATCGTTGAAAATTTTTAAAATCATATTTTTAATGAAAATATCAAGAGCAGATGAATTTGGTTCAATATCCTTTCAATCCAGATTTGATTTCCTGAAAGAAGCTCCTCTTATTGAGCTCAGAAAAAAAATTACAAAAATTATTTTAATCACCGATTTTCCCCAAAATGTTTTAAAAAATACATATTTTAGGTGATTGATTTATTTAATTATAATTAAAAATATATTGGACTCACATTGTTTCGAAATAATTCCAAAATAAATAAAGGTAAATGTTATAAAGTTCCTAACAAACCCTGAAAATTAATTAAAAATAATTTATAATTAAACTGTTGATTAAAAGTAATATTTAAGAACTTGAATAATGATCTCATATCTCATATGGATCAAAACTCAAGTCTTAAAATTTACTTTAAATAAAAAAAATTACTTGAAAGCCATTTGTAAAATGGCTACAATAAATTTTCAAAATATATAAATGATGAGACATGATAAATTGATAAAGATGATTTACAATTACAACCAATTACAATTGATAAATAAATTGGTGAGTGAATATACACGCATACCACCACTATAGAGAACGTATCTCACTGGTGTTTGGTGTAGAATAGCAACAACGAGAACATCCCAAATTAACGTCAAAACGCACTCTTAGGATAGGGCTCGGACAACCTGATAATAAAATCCACATTGCAACCAGTTATCGATGGTATAGAGAAAGATTAAATAAACCAGAAGTAAACCTTGAATACTTAAAAATAGAGGAACAAATAGATCGATTGGCCAAAAGGATAAAAATAAAAACAGGGAATCGTCTACCCTGAACCCAATCTAGTGGCTCATTTTTCCGAATCTACTCGCAAGTCATATGGACCAATTCCGCTAATTTCTATTTTAATGATTCACGTAGCATGAAACGATATTCTGTAATAATGAAAATAAATCTGTATTTCAAACGTTGTTGCTTGAATGGGTTTAGTCGAATCTTCTCTAAGAATGGTTATGAATGACTGTCAGATGATTATTACGATAGTGAAGTACTAGCGACTCTCGATTTAAGTTCTCCAACCAGGAGCAGTTGGAAGGTGATAGAAGGTGATAGACCATCTATCGGCACTCTAGAACCCGCGTACATGTACTATAGAGGAGTAGTTATAAGACAACAGCGCACCTGCTTTCTTTCTAAGATCCAACCTATCCGTATATTGAATTTAGCCACTGAGAACTGCATATTAGGGTTAACCAACTGCTCAGAGTGTCATTATGAAATAAAGGAAACTCATGTGATTTATTACGATTAAAACTAGTGAATAATAAAAAAAGGAGAGAACGAGTAATCAAAATGCATAATACCGAGAATAAAGGGCATCATGAAATGCATCGGGGTGAATGTAAAATAAAGTTCTTGTGTTGAAAAAGTGATGTCTTATGATCAAATTAGTTTTTGAATTTTTATGTTCAACAGTTCGAGAAGTGTTTATGAAAATTTAACCTTATTTTGTTATTGCTTAAGTTCTTAAGTATGATAATTTTAAGATTTTTTAATTTTTTTTTATTATTTTATGTTGTGAGAAAAAAGGAGCACTATTTAATTAAAGTGGAATTAGTCCCAATATAGGAAATAGCATAAACCGAGCCACCTTCGGGAGGTACGACCAAGATAAAAATAATTGGGAGGGGATAAACGATCGATTCAAGTGAGAAATGTAAAACGGGGTACCATCGCAAATGTTGAAAAGTTTCTGCGGCATGACTGATCAATGCAGAAATGGACCAACTCGATCGTTTTGCGTTTTGAGCAAGGGAAGAAAGGGAAACACTTCCAAGCGGAAAATTACCGGTTGATAAACACATTCAATAATAAAGCGTACAAAACGATGATACAGTGAACCTAGGACAAGAGTTTTTGATGATAAAAATAGGAAATAACAACTCAGGAAAAGATGAATAGTAAAGAATTTCAATCGAGCTAGAGAAAGCGCTAGGCGAACCAATAACGAAGGATAACGATTGAGTTAGGGAATGCGCCGTCAATCATAAAGGTTTGAAAAGTCTAAAATCTCAAAATCCTTTCATAGGAAAGTCTTCTATCATAAAGACTTCTGCAATGGTACGAAGAATTTTTAAATCCATTATTTGCCATTTGTGACGAGTATTCAAATGAAAATTTCGTGGTCATAGAGAAGATAGGTCTTCAAAGATTTCAAAGAACCTTCTCTAGAAAAAATTTAGGTTTGAAATTTTTTTTAAATGCACGAAACGTTAGAATAAATTTGATAACTCCGACTATGGCCTATTGCAAGGGAAAACCTCGATAATTGGAAGCGAGTTAGAAAGCTTGCATCTACCTACTGAGAATCTTAATAATTCCTAAATAATTTGAACATTTCAATGCATAAACATCATTTACACTGAAACATCAACACTAGCGAATGTTGGACATCATCTCCAGGTATTTTTACTTGAAAATCAAAATCTTTGCATAATGTTTCACTGAAAAATCAAAATTACGATTTCCCTATAGTCACAAATGATTTCTGAATATTGTCAGTAAATTTCCTGTTCAACTTCTATTCAATTTGTTGTAAAAATTATAATAAACTTTTAAAATGACACATTTTAACAAATAATATAAATTTTAATTAATTAGTTAATTAATTATTCAAATTTAGTTCATACAGACACAAAACATTGTTTTTATTTAAAACATTAATGAAAAGCTTTACATTTATTAGTGTGACCTTGAAATTTAATTGTTTTAATTTCTACTTAATTTTAATTTGATTGTGTTAATTTTATATTTTAATTTTTAATAGTTGGTCATAAAAAGTCATAAATAATTAATTTTCTTGTTAACGTTTCTTTTATGCACTCTGCGCCAATCAAAATTTTTATTACATCCATTGATTTGTGATGAAATATTTTTATGATTATTTATCCAAGAAACTTGACGATGACTTTTCTCTCTCCGATTTTTCAAACAACTTATGCCTCCCATCGTTTCTTCAGCCCTGTCCATATCATCTGCAATTTTACGAAGATTGCTAGCCTGAAGCTCAATCAAGCCTGACTCATAATCGGGAACTGTGTATTCAAAAAGGTTTTCATCAATGTCTCCATCATCTATAATGTTTTCAGGTGGAATCGTCACTTTTCTCGTCATTAAAGAAGCTTGAATCGTTTATGATGTCTTCCAATTATGTAGAGTATGAAATCGTAATGAAATTGAAGTTTTAGCAAATTAATATTTAAAAATTTGGATGACATTAACTGTAGCCCCATTTTTGATGATCGATGGATAAATTGATGTTTATTAAGACAAAATACACTATATAACAAGGGTGGGCACGCATGAGTTCAATGAGAGACATTTTCCGAAAATTTATTTTTTAAAGAGCCACCATAGTGAACTACATATTTTTTTTATTTCATTAATTTGATTAAAAAAGACTTAAACGCTATTAAAAACAATTATTTCAAAATTTAAGTAACAAACATAAAATATAATAAAAATCCATTAATAAAAAGTAATAAAATTTCTTGAATTAACGAAGACTTTGGTCAAATCTTTGAAATTTGGTGTATACTTTGTTAAAGCTGTTCGCAGCAATTCTGTAAGATGCTGATTGGTCAACTGTGAACGATATTTCGACTTCACGAACTTCATTGTGGAGTACAAAGATTCACAACAATATGTTGTACCAAAAATTGAAATTAGACGGCAAGCAGCTTGTTTTAAGTGTGGATATTTTGCCTCTGGTACGAGTTTCCAAAATTCAATTATAGAAGTAACTTTATGGTGCATTTGCAAAGCCTGGTCCTCTTTCATATCTAATAACTCCAATTCCCCAACCGCTTTTTTAACAAGTATTACTTCAGAAATTGGAAATCCATCTTCAATAATATCACAAATAAATGGGTTCACAAAAAACGCAAATGTAGATTTAAAACTTTTCAAATCTTCAAACCTACATTTGAAATCCGCTTGCAATTCTTCCAATTTTTCACTGTATTCGTTTACTTTTTCTTCTGTGATATCAATTTTATTAGCTTTTATTCGTGGAAAATGATTAAATATTTTCGACCTAAGATCGTTCACAAAAAGCCGAAGTTTAGCTTCAAAACTAAATAACGTTTGTGACAAATCAATAATTTTATCTTTTCTTTTCCTTGTAAAGCCAAATTTAATATTTGCAAATGTTCCATAATGTCTGTAAGGAACATTAAGTCAGAAAGCCAAGTTTCATTTTCTAATTCTGGGTATGCTATTCCTTTTTCTTTGGTAAATATTATGATAGGATTTAGGAGTTCCACAAAACGGTCCAAAACATTGTAAGTTGACAGCCATCTAACAATACACCATAAGGAGACATCATTGGGCAATTCATCTGTTTCATCATTTAATCTTAATTCTTCTAAAACGTTTTTAAATTGACGATGTGTTTTGGCATTTGTTCTAATTAAATTCACAATCTTCAAAACAATCTTCCACACATTTTCGTATTTAAAGTACTTCGCTATGAGATGCTCGCGATGAATTATGCATTGAAGAGATAAGAAATGAGGAATATTTGGATCTCTGTTTAAAAGACCAATGAGACCTTGATTTTTCCCCATCATTGCAGGCGCTCCGTCTGTCGCAACACTTACAAGTTTATCACGCGTCAATTCAAACTTGTCCATCACTACATCAAGCGCAGTTTTGACATCGATACCGCGAGTTGTTTCTTTAAGAGCTACTAGGTCTAAAATTTCTTCCTTTACTTTTACGTCAGAAGATACAAAGCGGACAAAAACGGCTAATTGTGGAACATCCTGAATGTCAGTAGACTCGTCGAGAGCTAAACTGAATGCTGTACAATTTTTTAAATCACACATCAAATTATTTTCAACATTTTCGCTAATTTGGCCAATTCGACGCGCAGTTGTACGACGTGACATAGGAATACGTGAGATCAATTTATGTAGTTTTGAGTTATCCGGATCCAAAACTTTAATCACTTCTTCCAAGTTTCTCTTAATAAATTCACCTTCTCCATATGTACGTTTAGCACGAGCTATATTCCAAGCTATCAAAAAACTAGCTTCGTTGGCACTGTCATCTTCTCGACTAAAAGAAGACATTAGTCCTTGTTGGTTTTGAAGCCCTGATTGCAATGACTTAAGTTTTTCTGTTCGCAATTTTGAATTGAGTGGATATTGAATTGATAAGTGTGGATGACTTACTTCATAGTGTCGACGTAAATTGGTTACTTTGTAGTTGGAAATTGTAACTTTACAAATAAGACACAACGATTTACCATTATTGTCAATAAAAAAAACTTTTCTGTCCATTCTTCTTGAAAAGTTCTATTTTCTTGTTTGTATTTTCGTTTTTTGATGTTTTCTGAGGTCATTGTAATAATAAATTTGAATAACTTATATCACTGAAATTTAAACAAAATAATAAAAAGACATAAATTTAATTTTAATTAATTTAAAATTTTAAAATGCTTCATAAAAAATCTTCTTACCAAATTTTTCAAAAAACACGAATAGAAAANAACGACCGCAATATTGTACAAACAAAAATACTAACTAATCAAAATTCACTAAATTTCACTAAATTTATTTTCATTGCTTCTCTCTCGTTGTTATAACAAAGCGCCGCCTACTACAAAATAATTTTAAAAAGCAGTAAAATGTGAAAAACAATGTTTCGTTAATTTTTAACATTTATGAAAATACAATTGCAACAAAAAATTTTTTTTTAAAAATTCAGTTGAAAAAATTTCAAAATAAAAAAATCGAATTCAATTTTCAAATTCAATTATCAAAAATTCAATTATCAATGAGCCGCAGTTTACTCAACGAAGAGCCGCATTTGCCCACCATTGCTATATAACCTAAAATAATACAAAACACATACTAAATTCTTCAGTTAACAATACTGTTGGGTTATTAAGTTGGTGACTGTTAGGATTCGTCTTAATTTTAGACATAAATAAATTCAAAGTCGTGAATAGTTATATATTATTTAAACAACATATTTTCTTAATTCATTTCTGGAGAATTAATTCAAATCCAAATAATATTTCGAACAATTTCAACATACCACAACATTCAAATAATCAAATATAAATACTATAAATATGAATAGTTTATATAAATACATCTTACAGTGACAAAATCAAAATTCTTACTCTGACTCCAAGCGTGTCTTTAACTGTCCCACAAATAACAATTAACACTGGAAACTTTATTGAATTTCATAAAATAATTTCACTATGATATAATTGCTCAACAAGCTAACTATCGATTATACAGTGCTTATTACAACACTATGGTAAGGAATAGCACACTCGTATAAACTTGATTTAACATATTTCTCACAACTGAGGAGTATAACAATTGGTAATTTTAACTGGTTGTTTTCTGATTTTGACTTGGCTTTACTCGCCTAACTTTACTCTATTATCAACTGAATAAACTCTTGCTGCTTCTCATTATTTCTGTTTTCTCTTTAGTTTCACTGCTTCAGTTTTATTCAAATTTTTTTACAAATTGTACTCACAATTATTCCTCAAAACTGTTCGCTAGTACAATTCTCCCACGTGTTCTCTTAATTCGTTTCTAAATTTTCCTCTCTGTAGTTCTGCCTGCTTCTGCTGTGCTACCTCCTTTTGTACCTCGTCAATTTGTGGCACTTCAGTTTATCTTCAATTTCCCATTTCTTCAATTGTCGAGATAAGCATATTGTTGCTTTTTCTATTTTTCCCGACTTTGAAATTTCTTTCCCTTTTGTACCAACCTTTGTTTTTGTTTTCATGTCTGATTTCTTGTTTCATTCCTCCTTCTCATTTCTTATTTCTATTTGCTTCCATTTTCTTTTCTGAGTTTCTATAGATCATCCCGTTTGTCATGACGATCTTCCCCAAGTAATTTTATTTGTTTATTTATAAGTTTGTTATTTAGGTATCATCAACAATACTATAAAGCAGCGTTTCCAAAACTATTTTTTTTGTGTCCCAAAAATTTAAAAAATATTTTCGTGACCCCAACTATTTAATTAATTTAAACTTTTTCAAATGACCAAATTTAATTTATTTCATTTTTCTTAGTTTTTAATATTGATTGTTTTTTTACAATTTCCAAACAAATATTAAACATTTTTAAAACAATTTTGTTTTGTTTTATCTCACTTTTGAAAATATTAAAAGACATTTAATTTGTTAATTAAATAAATTTCCATTGTAGTTGAAAATTAAAATAGTCTTTAATTTGTTCGAAATATTAATCACTACATAATTATAATTAAGAAATTATTTAATTTTATTTTTAGTTATAATATGTTAAAATTAAAATCTATTAATTTTTTATGAATATTTATCTGTGCCCCTTGAAGGGAGCATATGACCCATTTTGGGAAACACTGCTATAAAACATTGGACTTTTGGAGAAATTAAGTAACAAATTTTCTTAATTGAAATCACATATTATTTGCGCACTTCAAACACTTTCACAAAAAAAAATCAGGTATTCAAGCGACTGTGACTGGAAAGTGATGAGTTAGGTTATGTTGCTAGTATCTACCAATTGCAAGTATCCAGTGATGCTAACTTTTAAAATTAGAACTGTAAAATATACTAATCTCCATTTAGGGATAAATAAAAAATTATACTAAATATTTAATAATTAAAATAATAGAGTAATAAGAAAATAAAATGTTAACAAAATTAACGGATGAATTAATTTTCACAAATGATATTCCCCTCCTGGATGACTGTAAATGAAGCATTGGTAGGTCATCATGAATGTGAAAGATAAGCAAGAATCTATTTCTGAACAAATCTTTCCGCATTCCAATTTTGACCGCACTTTTCTTTGTTCGTGTTCCATATTTTGATAAAGGTTCAATGATTGAGAAAACATGTCTAAATTGAAACGACAAAAGTAAATCTTAAATGAAACAACTTTTACATGTAGACCTTGATTTGGTTACTGGATATCCGTAACAAATATCAAAGATGTATGAAGCATTTCGAAGTGGTTATAAATGAAATAG
>CAUHTR010006367.1:0-14033 GCA_959609185.1 Schmidtea polychroa
ATATTTAAAATTACCTTTATAAATAGTCATTTTCGAGCTAGTAAAAGAAAATTTTTATATAAAAAATCTCCTTATAACAATCCGCTTTAAAAAAGCATTACTGTAATAATACTTGAAAAGGGCATTGCCGAAAATTTGTGTTAAATAAGAAAAAAATTAATATTGATCTATAGATAAATTACAAAGGAGTTGATTTTTGAATGAAGTTTTTACAATTTTCCATAAAAATGATAAATTTTAATTAAACATTAATAATAATAATAATAATAATAATAATAATAATAATAATAATAATAATAATAATAATAATAATAATAATAATAATAATAATAATAATAATAATAATAATAATAAGCAAGTAAATGATAATATAACCCTTTTGCTGCAAAGTATATATTGAATGAAATGAAATAATTTTCGATTATAAAAATAATAATATTAATTTCTAAATTTGTCATATTCGTTATTTTGACGTGTTACCAATTTGAAATTTCATAATTTAAAGTGAATTTTTTATATTTATTTTAGATAGATTCACGAATTAATTATTTCAAAAAAGGAGCGGAGGTCCTGTTGATATTTTACAAATCGCTCATAATTGTTCTACCAAAAGAAAATGAGCATTACATTTTGAAACTTCTTAAACCTTTTAAAAATGCTGCAGAACGTATATTTCCAATTATTGACAAAAATGCATTTATGGCCACCAATGGTGGTCAAGAAGGCAAGAATGATGATTTTTTAATTCTTCTTTTGATTATTAGTTTCTCATTTAGATGATTGTTATATTTTAAATATCATAAGCAAAAAACAAGAAGACGCTTCTCTAATAAGGGTAGGATTTACTCGCAGAGAATTTGTCGAAAAGTGAGATTTAATTTTTGTGTCAATTTGATCAATAGTCAAAATTAAAAAAGATTAAAAATCAAAGAAATTTTTAGATCAGAAATCTGTATAAATTTTTAAAGACATAAAATTGAATCTCCTCGGGAGGAATAAATATTTAAAATGCCGAAAGGAATATTTTAACTTTACCTCGCGGAAATGAAATAAAGAACATAAATTTGCTAATGTTTTTTTAGAAAACAGTCTCACATTCTATTTGCACTGATTGAAAGATATTTTACTTTCACTGGTTTTATTTGTTTATCTTGAAAATTAATTCTTGATTTAAATTATAAAAACCAAATTAAGCCATTTGATAACACAGTTCATACAATTGTTAAGTAAAACTGTGAAAAATAACAGATTAGTAGTAAATAACAACAGAAAAATAATTTAAAACTTTGTTAACTTTCTGTAGGCAAAGGCAAATGACAATTTCTCACTTTTTTATAACACTCAGATCTGTAGATAATATTTTATGGATGAAATCACTCTTTAAAGTTTAATCCCTTGCGGTCCTATGTTGAGTCTTTTTGAATGATTATTTATATTGTATGATTGTCATAAAATAAAATTTTAATTCCAAAAAATACCTTTTATTAAAAAAACCCAATTTAGTTCAAGAAAATCATATGTACAAAAACAAAAAAAAACAAAAACAACATTAAAACAATTGTGGACCTGGTGGATAACTTTTTTTACGGACCGCAAAGGGTTAAGGAGAAATAACTTTAAATTAATCATATTCGCAATAGAACATTCAACATCAAATATTTTTCCTTATATCTATTTATTAGGTATGTTTACAAGTATAACTTAAAGCGCTTTTTAAAAGAAAACCATTTCGAGAAACTTTAAGGAAATTAGAAAATTATTTGAATATTGTGTATCGGTTTTATAAAATAGTAAAAAAGGAACAAGTGATATTATAAGAATTTAAACTTTATTTTAATTAATGAGACAAGTTGAGAAATATTTGATTCAATTTTACTAATACATACAAATTTAAAAACCGATAAAATGTGACGAATAATTTAAAAGTGTTAAACAAGTAAATGATAATATAAGCCTTTTATTGTAAAGTATACATTGAACAAAATTAATTAATTTTCCATTATAAATTGATAAGGATTATTTTTGTAATCGAAGATTATTTCATTTTATTAAATAAATACTTTGCAGTAAAAGACTTACATTATCATTTAATTATTTAACCCTTTGACGACGAATTTTAAAAATGAAATTTCTGTAACTTTAACGATATAAATCAGCTATATAGCTGGTTTAAAACGTGTAATGTTGATTTCAAATTTTTCCTATGCTGCAAATTTGAGATTTTAGTGGGGATATATATGTCCCAACAGTCCCACGAACTAAATGTAAGGCAAAAACTATTATTGCATGCAGTTTTATAAAGAAAATATAAACATATACACAAAAAAATAAATGTGCTTACCTTTAGATATAAATACTTAACGAAATAAACAATATTGTAGGTATTATAACCACTATTTCACAAAGCACATGCTGTAAACTGTGACAACGAATGAAAAAAAAATGTTACGTTTGCTAGCCGGCAGAACGTATATTAACGAGTATAGACGAAACTAGTCGAAAATACTATAAATACGAGTGGGACAAGCGTTTCTTGTAATAGCACAGAGAATAAGGCATATATATTTTTTTTTAATTTGACTGGGACATATATGTCCCGACATTGGTCAAAGGATTCAATTATAATATATGAATGATTTTTGTGCATTAAACATTTTCAAGAAACTACCATTGATATATTGAATGGCAATGTTATCTTTATAGAAGTATTAATAATGTGTACCAAGTTCTATTTTAACTCCTTAAGTGGTCATGTCGTCAAAGACCAAGTCATTCCTTAACGGCTGTGTCGAATATATACGCTTGTGTGATATCATAATGTAGTTAGGAATCGATGAATTACAGAAAATATTTAAGAAAAGAAATGAATTAAGGGAACCCTCGTGCTACTTATGGGATTAATAATATTAGAGTACCTAAAGAATTCCATTTTCTCTAGAACTTTTAATTTAGTCAAAGGAAAATTATTCATATTTAATTCGTCCAGTTCTTTATGAATTCTTAAAAAATAACTTTTCTAGTGATGAAAATATAGTGCTACAATTGGATTAAATTTGAATTCTTTCACACATGAAACTAATCTTGGCATTTGTTTTGACCATTGCAAGACCTCAGTAACACATGGCCTAACCTTTTAGAAGACCAATAGAATACAATGTAATCAATAAATAACTCTCAATTTTTTCATCTTCCATATTTGTTTGTTGAATAGCTTCAAATTCTAATAATTTTTCATTCTTCAGAAATATTTTGCTTTGTTTAATTTCAAATTTATTTGCCGAAGATTTTGGTTTAATTTTACACAAAATTATAAAAAAATTAACTTGCTGCATTATCAATACTTAAATAAACTCCGCCAAATCTTTCGAATAATTAACCCAAATTAAGATATAATTTATGTATTGAAAAATCCAGAAAAACCTGAGATCATATTTATTACATCATATGTAAGAAATTATTTATCTTTTGGTTTCACCTTTGACTTTTTTTAAATTCAATAATTTTCATAATAATATTTTTAAGACCACTGATAAAGGCTCGGTTGAAATATCGTATCTTATATATTGTTTTGGTCTTATAAATATTAATATGAAAATTATTGCATTTAATAATTAAAATTTTATCTTTTTCCAAAATTTGATTATTTTTAATTTCCTTTATTATCATTTCTTTATGATTTCTACAGATCAATAAGTTGTTTAATATTTATCACGAATTTTTAGCACAGCTTTTATCAAGCCATTTAAATGCTTTCAAGAGTTAGACGGAAAATTGTATGTTAAATATAAAACAAAATTTTTACAAATATTTAGAATAATAATGACAATTTATTATTTATTTTTATTTTTTCCTAGTTGGTTGGATTATTTTAGTAATGACAAACATGATTTGGCTAGGTCAATATCTCTCTATAAACTTAATGATATCAAAGATATATCTAATCCAAACATGTCAGCTGAGAATAACAATTTTAATAGCAATACTATTACGAAATTGAAAGCGACTGATTCAACGTACAGTACGTATTCAACCATATCAACAACATCTTTAACGGATACGAAAGATCGCGTACCAGATCCTGAACCCGAACCTGAACTTCCACCTGCGCCGAAAGAGAAAATGAGTGCGCCAACTGAACTAGTAGAAGGATTGGGTATAACTATTGCTCTCTTCGGCTTATATTTATTTAATATCTGACTCCCAGCAAAAGCCAGTGAAATCGTTGCCAGTACGAACGCTCATCTATGTCAATTTCTGAACATCAATGAGGATCACTCTGATTTGTTAGCAGTAAGTATAAAATAAATATGAAAATATATTTATTTATTTATTTATATACTAACATTCCTAAATAAATATCTAATATCAGTATCGGTTATTTATTGTCAATTATAATGAATCCGCTTGTAGAATAACCGGTCCATCTCTGCATCCATGATGTTAACATTTGGCATCATTTGACCATGTCAACAAGCACCATTTAATTTTAGACTTTTATTAATTTTACAAATTGTGAATGGATCTAATTAAATGGAGCATTATATATTAATTAATTACTTGATTTCGTTATTATTTTCGTATTATCTTTTCCTTCGTTCTTGAAATAGTGGATTTTCCGTCAATTGCTTTTCAATAATTATGAGTGAACTGATCATGATAGCCAGATATGAACAATGAATCAGGCAATTTCACCCTAACAGCGCTATTTGAGGTGTTATAGTGCTAACATTTCCTATTCACTATATCTCATATGTAAAGGTGCACCGTGAATGAGAGAAATGAAAGATTATGTTTGTAGACTAATGATCAGTATTTGTGTTAAATATGAAATAAAATATTGATCGAAAGTGTAAAAATTATAAATTAAGATTAAAGAAATTGGAAAATTATTGAAAAATCTTTACTGATTGAATTGAAATATGATAAAAAGATGCTTTTTGTGAACATATTTCTAACAAGTATAATGTGTTAGTAATTATGGATTTCTTTGGGAATATTTTTCTAAAAATTTTGGAATTTGAATTTCTAGTTTGGAAGAAATTGTAAGCATTGGAAATGGTTGAGTAATTTATGGAAAAGGTATGTGATGGTAAAGGAAATTGTGAATTTTGGTAAATGGATTACTTCTAGAATGCTTTCTAAATTTCATGACCCACACTTTGAGCACCACTGTTCTACATCATTTAATTGCATGATTCTTCACACTCAACCCTCCACCTACCCATTAACTAGCTACCATGTACTAACAACTTGGTCTCAAACAACTAAATACTTACAACCAACAACTGTGTACTAACAAATTGATCTTTAAAAGAAAATCCTCTTCACTTGAAAAAAAATTGGATGAAAAATTAATTGAACTCAAGGCATCATTAACTTGGTAAATATTGATTAAATAATTGTAAAAATTTAAATTATTCAATATAAATATCATAAAAATGTAATTAATAGACAAAAAAGAGCTTTAAATTCTATTCATTAATCAACCAGTAAATAAAAAAATACTGATCATTCAAGTTAATATGAATCAACTAAGATAATAAATTAATAAGATCTAGTAGATAATTGGTTTAGATTTAATAAATTAATTGAAATAAATTAATTTTAATTATTTTTTTAAAGTAATACNCAAAAGAGACTGATAACTAATGATAACATCTAATAATCCAGTAAATTCATTTAAATGACAATAATTGGTATATCCAAGCGAATTCTTCAATAAAATCATCTAAAAAGAATCATTTTCCCTAAATATATCAATATTTAAAGTTTGGTATTTTAATGATAAGTACTTGTTAAAGATCATATATTCCCCTCAAACTAATAAGATTCCTTAAAATCCCTTAAATAACTATATTTCTACCCTTAATTCATATTATTACAAATATTTCACTAAAATCATCAAATTTCCCTGAAATAACTCTGTCTTTAAAGATTAGTATTTTATCGATAAATACCCTTAAAATGATATATATTTCCCTCAAACTAATAAGATTCCTTAAAATCCCTTTAAATGAATATGATTATATCTTAATTCCTATTATCACGCATATTTCACTATTGATAAAATCAGTTATAATTAAACTTTTGTTCTAAAACTCAACATTTAAAATAAATATTACTGTACAATTTAAGGGACTAGGTCCCTTTGAAAAACTTAATTTATCCATTCAATAAAATCTCTATATTTTTCAAATGGTCATATTTTACCGATATTCAACCGATATAATTTCTAATTAAAATCACCCGATAAATTCCTTCCAATAAAGATCAATTTTCATTAGTTGTTGTTGATGTTTTAACTCAATATTTCTCAACTTTTGTTTGCCTATAACAATTACATAAAGATAAAAATAATATAAAGTTGATGTCAATCCCAATTATCTGTAAAGATTTCATTGTCAAAACCATGTAAATCGATCATTATCCCTACTTAATAAAACATTGTTCTAAACCATAAATCGAAATTAATTTACTGTGCATTCATTACAATCTAATAAAACGATATAATTTCACATTATTATTGATTCATAACTGACTAATGTATTGCAATTTTTATTAAAACATTCATATTTTACCAACTTCATCCTTAAAAGATCATATATTCCCATCTACACCGAACCCTCATTAAATCTAACCGACTATATCCCCTTAAAAATCGTATATTCCCATCTTAACCGTTCTCTCACCAAATATTTCTACCCCTTTAAACATCAATATCTAACCAACTATATCCCTTGAGGTTATATCCCGTTTAATTCAGTCAATCCTCTTAAAATCCTTAGAGAATTCTTCAAAAATATGAATTTTCATTAACTGTCACAGACACCAAACATTTTTCCATTGAAATAATTTAGAAGCTATATAATAAGAACCCACTAAAAGATTAAAATTCACTAAAGTTTTCTACGAATATATACCATCAAATACCTAACTAGAGATGATATATATTGATTGATAATAATTCTTCAACGATTCAGCCAATCATTTTCAAGCAAATATAAAGTCCTTGATTATTCTTAATTATTCCTAATTTACTTAACTACCAAATATAACCTATATTTACATATTTAACCAATAATTTCATGTGGTCATTGATTAATTCACAGAGATTTGCATCTAAAATTAACATTGAAAAATATTTCATTAAAATTTTTCTTAAAAAATTTTATTTCTCAGAAGCTGTTGGTTATTCAAACTTTTTGTTAATAAATTTTAAAATCTTACTTTAATTTAATTATTTAAAAATTATTACTTTAATTTACTTAATTTAAAAATATTACTTTAACTTTAAAATTTTAGAACATTGATTACTTAATTTACTAATTTGAACCTTAATTTTCTTTAATTGAAAAATTTGGACCTTAAATTACTTATTTGAATCCATTGATTACTTTAATTTAATTTTTAGACCTTAATTAACTTTAATTCAAAAATTTGGACCATAATTTACTGTAATTCAATTATTAGACCCATAATTTACTTTAATTTAATTTTTAGACCATTGATTAACTTTAATTTAAAAATATGTACCTTAATTTACTTTAATTCAATTATTAGAACTTTAATTAACTTTAATTTAAAATTTTAGACTATAATTTACTTTAATTTTTAATTTTGAACCTTAATTTACTTAATTAACTCATTTGAACCCATTGATTACTTTAATTCAATTATTAGACCTTTAATTTACTTTATTTGAAAAATTTGGACAATAATTAACTTTAATTTTAAAAATTGAATCTTAATTTACTGTAATTTAAAATTTTAGACCATAATTTGCTTTAATTCGAAAATTACCACACTTTTTCTTAATGTAAACCCATTTTCTATTGAAATTCTCAGGTTCCATCGAGAGCTCCTCACTATAGTCTGAAAAAATTTATTTGTATTGAAAATTCCAGGAAAAAAGTGGAGCCCACTGCAGCAATTATGTAATCAAAAAGCAGAAAAATGTAAGTTACAGCAAGGAGGGGAGGGGGTCATTGCTGCAGAGGGCTCCTAACTACCTACTGCTTTCGCACAACGACTAACGATAGGCCTATGTAAATTTTATATTTAACTTCATTGTAGTTCTTGCAATGTGATGTTACTAATAATTTTAAGCATTTTTTCTACTTTATGGGGTGTCCATTTATTTATGGCAATACTCTGTAAATATTTTACATGGCGTTTTGTTATCTATCAAAGTATAAAAATCAAAGAAATACATTTTTTTTAACAAATATCTTTTTCAAATAATAATTAAACTGTTAAATATTAGATCATCTTTTAAGCTTGACTTGATATTTTTGAGAATTTTTGATTCTGCAGCTTTCTTTATCATGTTTTAGACTAAGTCAAAGTATACAAGTAGCGCATCCGAATTAAATGCATACCTGGTGAGTAATTTGCTATTTTTCTATTTCCTTAACATTTTTCTCTATTTTTTATTTTTGTTCTGTAGCATGTCATATGAAAATATCTCCCTTATAGTGGATAAATTTAATAAGTGATTTTATAAAGTTTCCAGGCTAAATATAACTTTATATCAGTGATTTTCAGAAAGACATAATTAGGTCTTATTTTGGTTTTTTTCCTAACACAAGTTTTATATTTACAAAAAATTAAGAAAATTAATTCAAAGATCAAATATTAACTTGCCTTTTTAAATGATACGAGATTATAAGAAATCGGTAGCAGTGTCTTTGTCGCCATGTAGAAGAGCATCTACGCTATTTATTTTTTTTTCATAGTTTGCGATCAAAAAGTTTAGAAACAACTGTTTGTATCGTCAACCACCTGTTTATTTAGTATTATTTGTTAATCATTTTTATGAAATCATTTACACATTGCAATGATTTGAATATTTGTGAAATTAGGTTGTATATCCTTATAAATGTTTCCAAGCAGTGACTACATGCCAATGGAAAACTGTTGTAATATTTATCCTCCTTCAACTATGACCAGAACCTGTTAGAGCAAACTGGAGGCCAGTGTAAAGCCCCTTATATAATGAAAAAATTTCAAAAATTGTTCTGTTCTGCCAAAAAAATTATTATAGTAAAATATAAAAATACAAAACGAAATTTAATGGAAAGTTTTAATTAGCGCTTTTCGAGCCCTTTGAGCTGCAAACGAATTTATTAAATCGGAATGGTTCACATTTCTGCAATATCCCAATTAATATTTAGCACGATCCTGGACCTTAGTTGGACCTAAAAATAATTTGTTATAAGTATGAGTATGCTGAAAATCCTCTCTGCATCTGCTACGCTAACTGACAAGGTTAAAAATATTCGTATTGTACTAACAATATATGAATATCTATTTAAAAAGACCATTTCAATTATATCTTTTAAAATCTCGCGTGGTTTTTCGCAGACTTTAAAATTGTATTTATATACTCTTTTAAGAAATTTTAATTCTTCTAAAAATTCTTCACTTATTTGATTTTTAGTGTTGTTTGGATGTCCCTGAATTAAGAGGGGATGACCCCCCATTCTTCCTGGGCCTGAATATGACTATTTGATATTTTATCCGTTATTGAGTGATTCCATAGCGTTTTATATCTCTTTTATTTCTTAATAATAAATATTATTAGTAATGAATATTATGAATTTTGTAAAATTCTTTTTTTAATATGTATTCTTGTCGTCCTGAATAAATCCCATCGTGAATGATTTGCTAGTTTGAAACTGTCTTTTCTTTTCGTGTGTAAGCATTAATTAATTTGACGTTTGTTTGTTGGTATCCTTGATTTATAGACGCCGTCAATTCATCAAATATTTAATACTATGACAGTTGCTAGATATATGCACCTATCTGTTTCAAATATTATAGAACTGAATGAATTTCTCTGTTAATTTTCTTAATTAATTTTAATGAATTTTAGAATATGTTTCAAAGTTGGTTAGTGTATAGTAAGTTCCATTGAGGTTGAAAGTTATATTTGAGTAGGATTGTCATTATTATTTTAAGTAATGCTATCACATTTGTTTGTAAAGGATACAGGTTGAACTGCAAAGATAGAATTTTCATCTCAAAACCTTATTGGTGTGTTCTAATTTCCAAGAGACATTTCCACGGTTATTTCGTTTCTATCGTCAGTTTCTATTACTAGAGCTTTCCAGCTGAAAAACATGTTGTGAACAATGATTTGTGTAGAAGAAAAAAACATAATTTGATATTTTTTTCACAATATTTGTTTGTGCTCTGTAACTTTTATTTGCTCATTTTAAATCTTCTGTGTTCGTAACGCTTTTCGGATTTAACAATCAATCACATATAATATTTCTAAATAAAATTTGTGGGGTTGATCACAAAAGATTTAGAAAACAAATACAATTGCCATCTTTTTTCCTATTGCTTGAAGCTGGAAACTCAAATTTGTCATTTCGATTCAAAACTGTCTAGGTTCTACTAAATATGTCGAATATTTGGCTTATTATTAAAATATGTAATTCGGGCGGATACTGAAATGTATATTTAAGGTAAAATTGGTTTACAAATAATATTTATAGTTTAATGTGACATCCTTTCGCATATTCAAAGTTGTAGTTGATGGAAACAATGTAAATAATTCTATTGTTATCTTATCCGGGTCCAAAATAAATTTTCTAAATGTAGTTAAAAATAAATTATCGTTGTAGGGATGTGGCAAGTAAAAATCACGGTTATACGGATTGCATCTTAGGGCCCTGACTTTGGAATCTCTAAAGGCGCTCAACATCGTATACGCAAAAGATATATTGTCTAACCTAAAACATATTAACCTAAAAGCAGATGTAAACATCATCCAATAGACTAATATTATTTTACAAGCGACATTTTCGTTTCAACATTATCTCGAACGATAAATTCATTGGAACGTGCATTCTTCACAACTTTCTGATTTCCAATTATTTTAGCAGAATCAAACTGATTGTTAGCAATAATTGTCTCTTCTGGCACAATTTCTTTAATTTTTCCATTAATTTCTAGAGGTCTTCCACTTTTGTTGCTATCAAATATTTTTTGCTCGACCATTCGAAAACCCCGTTTTTAGTTATAAATAGTTGTCTTCGGTGGAACTTCTCAATAAATTCTTTTGTGTTCTATACAAAATCAGTTAACATATCATATTGTGAAACTTGACGATTTTATACATTTTTCAATGAAATTGGTGGCTAACTGTAAAGAAGCGTAATTTCATTTAAACAAATTATGCATGGTTATATTTATTAGAAGTCAGAGGTGAAAATTGAAAAAAGTTCTTATTATACTACACATGTTTAACTTATATATTTGACTACTTTCAAAATAAAATTATCCTTTCTAGCTCTATTTTTTGACTTCGAGTTTATGGAATGTTTGTCTTACTGTGTGTGATAAGGTCACCCTAAAAATTACTATTAACCCCTATTCTGTCATCGACATTTCGACTTTTTAGCATTGTTTTCTCATTTTCCATTCATTCATGTAAGAATTAAATTGTAAAAAAGAGTGTTGATTCGTTGATTCATTGAGTGTTTGTAACTTCCTCTCATCATTTGTGAGTGAATAATGATTGACTAAGTGTTTACTAATTCCAATAAGTGCTACACTCTACACAATGTTTGCATTCAACCCAAAGGTTCGCATGATAAAATTCTAACTAAAATTTATCAATTTTAATGAAATTTAATTTAATTTAACTAAATTTCATCAATTGTAATCTATATTATATTCGAACAATGTGAATTATTCATCCGATTACTTTTTCAATATTTCGTCACCCACGGGTGATTTATAATGTGTTTAATATGTTTCTGACACATTCTTGCTTTAGCTCAGGGATTCTTAACCTTTTTACCAGCCCACCTCCCTTGATAGCGACAGTAGTACATGATACTACCCATGATACCGTGTAAAAAGTTCCATATAAAAAAGTTACAAGTAACACAAAATATAAAATTTATTCAAATGTAAATTACAAGTTTATTAAATAAAACAAAGAAAATTCAAATTTCGTTTAAATTTAATGAGAAGATTACTGCTACGTTTTGCCTATTATACATGAAATTATAGGGGCAGTTTTAGACAAAGCTAAACGCATTTTATGTTTTACGTCCAACCTGTTCCTTGTTTTAGTTTGTTGGTTGACCAATGATGAGATAAGTCGTAGGAAATGAAGTTAAGACGGAAATAGCCGTTGCTGCCAATACTGTATAGGTAACCTTTTGACCAGACTAAAATTGATCAATATTATGGTTAATAACATCTTGGTTTAACAAAGCTTTGCTTTGCATATCAATGAGATCCTCTTTCTACATGTCCGCATCATCCATCGAATCTAGGTCAAACGAGAAAGGAAAATGTTGAGATTATTTGAATGCGAGAATATTTCTGCGAGATAAGCCAATCCTACAACAAAATCTTGTTATTCAAATTTTTCGTAGCGTTTCTCGTTTTTTCCTCGAATAAACAAGGCAACAGCCCTGTGATCCATTAAACGTGCGAAAACTCCCATCAGATAGCCAACGCACATCAGTATGATACAGCAAGATTTATGTTCAGATCAAACTTCTTGGCAATATGTGAATTAACGCACGAAACCGGATAAAATTTACTGATTGAGCGGCAATATCCATAATCGATTTTAATTTTGGAGAAAGAGTTTTTGAATGCAATGCATGACCATGTAAAAAACATTGAATAATCTGTCTTGAAGGTTTTGCTCCTTTACTAAGGCTGCGAAGCCAGGTTTCTTCCCCAATATAACCTAAATTTTTTCTCAAATCGGATTCATTCCTTAAAACGAACTCGTCGATTAGCTGATATACATTAGCAGCTTTTGTTGTAGCCGGCAGCGATTCACAAAATAAAAATTCTTCTCTGATGAAATCATTATCAGCGTATCTCACAAATACGAAGAGTTGTCTACATTGAGTGACATCAGTATTTTCATCCAACTGAAGTCCAAAAGGAAAAGAATCATTCTTCGGTGTAGCCATGAGTTGATCCGGTACATCACTAGACATATCTTGATGATGTCATTTGACATGGGTATTTTGGCTATTTGAATTCATTTGTCTTTCCCGAGAACAGTTTCGACCATTTCAAGAGCGCACGGTTTTATCAAAGTTTCAGCGATTGTATGAGGCTTTTTATTTTTAGTAATTAAATATGCTGCTTTGTATGCGGCTTCGAGAACAGGTTATTTTAAAAGAATACCTCATAAGAATACCTAATAACTGAAAACGAGTTTTCTTTTTCTCAAGTATTGCTAATTATTCTTCAATATCAATTAAAAATGTCTTATCAAATTTAATTTCGGATCAACAAAATATTATTTATTTATCGTAAAATAAAATTTACAACATCAAGAAGTTTTATTTCTCAGCTTGCTTTATATTTAAGAAAATTAAAATTATAAATTGCAAAAACACTTTAAAAGTAGATGTTTTTTGTATAAAAAAATTGATATTGAATTTAATTTAATAGTCACCTCATACTCCTTTGACTTTTTCCGCGCCTCAAAGGTTAAAACTAAAATTAATGAAATCTTTATAAAAGGATTTAAATTTATTTTTGGATTGTTTATTGTTCTGGTTTTTCATATATGAATGAAATCTAATATTGTGATGAGCAACCGTTTATTACTATTGTTGTTTTGTAGCATAATTGTCTTTTTATTCTCAGGTGATTGCCATTATAATGAATTGTTTGGTGAGAAATTCAGCTTTTCTGTTAAATAAATCTTTCTAGTGCATATTGGAACTTTTCAAGATTGAATTTTTTTCGCTTAAGGTTCTTTTTCACTATCGAGCATGGCAGTTGGGTTGGTCAAAGAACCATTTATTCGTCAATATAATCTTATTTTGCGAAATAAAATTCATAACTTGAGTTGATTAAATTGTTTTTAATTTGTGCTCAAGATTTTAGCTTTTAATCTTATTCGATTTTTCATCTACTGAAAAATATTTAAATTTACATAAACAAAAAGTTGTTTGTTCAAATCGACACTTCTAAATACTTAAATTAATTAAAAATTTTAGTTTTCTCCATCAAACAAATAAAAATCTTTTTTTACA
>CAUHTR010006368.1:0-19244 GCA_959609185.1 Schmidtea polychroa
TCTCTGTTGCTCACACCACATCTGTCAACAGCTTTACTTAATTCAGGATAATGTCTTCTATTTTGAAATTCATCACATTCTTCTACGCTTGACTCTGAGCTTTCTGTTGAATTGTCTAACTTATCTTTACTTTCATCACTAGCGGCTTCACTCTCCGTGTCACTTCTTGAGGTCGGATGTAGATCGTTAACTTCAGTGTCCATTATTTCATTTTTCATTTGTTTTCCTTTTCCTGTAGGGCTGCTTTTCGTTTGTTTTCTCTTCAATTTTGAGGTTTCCTGTCTGTCCGTATTTCCGATTTTCATGTTTCTGGTAGTTTGTTGGTCAATCCAGAACTCCCACTCTAAGGTAGGAATTTTCAAGGCCAATCGGCATGTACACTGACTTCTTCCACGAGCACCATCATTAAACATTTGCAGCAACATATGTCAAACAATTTGGAAAACGAGCTTAACTTATCTTGAAATTTGGCAGATGACCTCTTGCATACTGGATACTTCTCTAATTCACGCACTTTTGATATTAGTCGCTTGACACGAACCACAATACTACTGAACTCAACAGTTGGGATACTTGCCTTCATATAAATTTCCTTCACCTTATTTGCGAGAAGAGTTGCTTGTTCGTTAAAGCCAGTATGAAATTGCGTACATTTCTCATTGTAACAGTAATCACGAAACACATCTTCACAAGTAGGTAATTGGTTTCTGGGTAGTTCACAAGTTTGACCAAACAGACAATGACGTGATTTACTTCTTGTTTTGCGAAATTGCTTATTTCTCTGTCCCTTCATAACTGCTCTTCTGTACTCAGCTCTGGCAAAATAAAAGTGAATCATCAAGTTAACTTTTTTAATTATGTCCAGCAAACACTTGACATCCAATCGAAACAAATTAAATTATCTGAGTTTAGACTGACTAGTAGTATCCATGTGGATTATGTGTTGACTGTAGTGTGTGTGTTAGTATTGTTCAGAAGAAATTGTCTTTGTGAGTGCTTGTGTGAAGGTGCTTCCGTGAATTAACCTCTCTATACATGCACGCGTTAGCTTGGACTTGTGAATAGAGCATGTCAAAAATGGTCTTTCTGCAAGCGTGTGACTGCTTGCAGGATGAATTTACAATGGCACATGTGCGAGCATTTTTACTGGGATAGTACTAATACATACAAACAAAAGTTGGGACGTGTAAACCCTTTTAAACAGCAGTCTTTTGCAGGGATATTTCATTTTCTAGCATAAGCACAACTTTTTAGGCATGTTTGGAGAAAAAAAAACTTTTTCGACCCACCCTACTGACCAAGCATCGTAGGGGGAGTTCCAGAAGCTGAACCTCGATATTTCCAGCTGGGAAAACCAATCATTAAATTGTCCCTAAATTGAAATACATAATAAATGCATAGATTACCTTGAAATATAAAGGATGATGATCCCACTTATAACGAGTACAACCAGAGGAAGAGTAAGTGAGGGAGAGACTGAGCTCGTCACTAGTACCCATCGCCTGATGTACCCGCGTTTAGTGGGTTTGATCTATAATTCCTGAAAATTAGCAAAAATAATAAATGTTTAAAAGTTTAAACTACCATCTAGTGGTAAATAAATGATAAATAGTGAAAATAGTAATTTCAAACAACATTGACCTTGAGGAAATTTTTAATCAGGTTTAACTTTGATAAAATCTTTCTTTAATTTAAAAGTATAATAATGAATTAAATCGAAAAATTTTATGTTAAAAGTATTCATATTAGTTATAATAAAGTTGGTAGTTAAAGTATTATTTGTTGCAAACGTCAATTTATAGGTCATATTGGTTATGCACGGGCCTTAATATTTGTCTTACAGGCATGTCTCAATCCAGCTCTAGTAGTGACGAGGGTGCTGATCATCAGACGATCACCCGTCTCCGGACCCGGTACATCTGGCACCATATACATCGGTGGGGTCAGGGACGGGATCTGGACTGCGCAGATAGAGTGATCCGGACGGGCCCCGAAGTAGATGCCCCGGCATGGGTAAAGGTGGAGCCGGGAAACAACCGGTTACAGGAGGCCCGAGATCAAGCGGCCTGGGAGGTGGAAGCCGCTAAGATGCGACTCAAGAAGATCGAGATGCAAATCAAGGCGGAAAAGGAGGGAGTGTCTCTGGAAGAATTGGAAGAGGTCGAGGCACCCCCGAGAAAGAGGGGAAGGCCACGCAAGCACCCCGCGTAATTGTGAGAGGACAATTCGCTCGACATCGACAATTTGTTTTATATGCACTAATTATTAGGAATCTGCTGTGTTTATTTTATCTTTTAATTTTGTATTAATAGACGTCGGGTGTTTATTCTCGAATAAAGTATTCTTATGTGTTTTGTAAATCGTTTGATAGGTGGGGTGGTATAAGGATGCCCTAGTAGGAAATGTTAACATTAACTCATTGATTTTAATATTTATCGTTCTAACTTTATTGTTGGGTGTAATGGGAACTAATGAATTTCCTCTTTAGTGTACAAGCTAATGGAAAATCTCCGGAAGGATCGGGAGCAGGCCCAACACCAAGCCGACGAACTCCGGGTCCGGGTGGACAAGTTGAAGGGAAAATGTCGAGAGTTCGAAGGGACCTGGTTTAGTCCCGAAGCAATGAAAAAGAAAACCGCCCAAATCCTCCAGCTACAAACGCAGGCCGCCCAAGACCAAATGGAGATCCGCGCCCTGAAGCTACAGGTGCGGGCGCTCGAAACTGAGAAAAACGAGCAGTTGGTACAAGGGACCATAGCCAGACAAATACGGCCACTGGCTGTGGACCTCGCAACTATATATCCCCCAGCCGCTGAAAACAAACCCAAAAGGAAACGGCTTGGCCGAAATATTCGTGAGAAATTGAAGAAAGCTAGGCTGGCCGAATACGAGCGGCAAGCAAATTCGTCACCAGCAGCCACGACGAAAGTGGCCAGTCCTACCAATAAGCCTGTTTGAACTTATACTCGGTTTTGGGTGTTTTGTAGTATTTTTATGTATTGTTGTAGTCTTCAAATAATATGTTCCTTGTTGAAATAATACACATTTTGTAGTAATAAAATAATGACTAGTATGGTTTATGATTGCCTGGAAAATGAGAGTTTGTGCCTATGGTTGGGAAAACAATTTTGATAAAGGGACCTGAGAAATCGGACACACACCTTCTATCGGTAGTCCGTGAACCCATGGAGTGCTCGACAATTATAGTGCTTTGATGCGCTCACTTTTTGCGAGTACTCAACCCTTGGTACAGTACCAACGTTGATCACTCAACGGGTACCAAGAGGAAAATAACGTTGTATTCTGGGTTACGCTGGTAACAGCACTTATACATTCAACCACCAGTAACCCACCATAAGTATAATCTTAATGAGGTTCTTGCTATGTCGTTCGTTAGTAAGTGCTTGTCCTGCTGATGACTAGAATTTCTAAGGTTCATTTTTAGTGAGACTATAACCTATTTTAGACCAAACTGTACTGATTAAAACCAGCTCCAACGGCGACCGCGGTCAGATCCCTGTTCAGGGCCCTCAGTGATGAAGACCTGCTGCTGGTGATCATGGATTGTGAACGGGCCTGTGAGAAAGCAAAACCTACCTTCTCTACCGCCATTTAACAATGCCTACTTCTCCAGATCATATAAAAAGTTTAATATTTAATATTATTCAATATCACTTGATAATTCTAAGTCAAAATTCGAAAGACGTTAGAACTTCTATTGGCCGTCTAGACTCTCCGTTGCGTGTCAAGCAGAGATTAGTCTTGACAGCGAAGCTCACCTGTCTGCTTATATCTATCCACTGTATACAGTACCAAAGTGGTTTGTCGCCATGGGTATACAAAGGGTTAGTTCTAACGATCATATACGATCAGTACTTCTGTCTCTCTAGGTACTTCTTCAATCTTGATCTCAGTGCGACCCATCATTTTTATTAATTACCATTTATTCAATTTTTAATAAAATTTTAAAAAATATTTAAAGTTTAAATCTGTTTTATTCTGTTTTATTTTTAATAAATTGAAATTTTAATCAAATTTTAATTTTATGATTGTTTTAATATTTCATCGATTTTATTATAATGCATACTTTTAAAAATACTAACGATCATACTGAATTTTTATTTGATGCTAGTGAGCGTATTGAACAATTAATTTCATCAGATTCAATTTTGAAAGACTTATCTCATAATATTTCATCAAATGATTTAAAGTTGTCAATTGCATTATTTTATGGACAAGTTTAAAAAAATGTTATATATTTATATTATTAGTTTTCATAGGCTATGAAATTATATATTCAAAGGGATAATGTTAAACTTCCAGTGATTGTTAAACTTGATGCAACAGTTCTAGAATTAGAAAAAACTATCCAAGTCAATACTTTGAAGTACTTGCGTTCTAATAACTATGAAGAAGTCGAATTTATTAATTTTAAATACTTTTGGAAAAATTATTGTCTAAGTTTTCAAGATCAACTACTATTGGATAAGCACAAATCTTTGCATCATCACTATGGCTTAAGAAACAAAAATGTCTTAACATATGTAAAACGCAGAAAAGTTAATTTTGATTAGAATTTTTGTAATATTTTATGATTTCATTGTCATTGTTTAAATGTTATTAAGAAAGCGATTTTTCAATAAATTTGTGTTTGCCACTATTTTGTAAGTACAGATTGAAACAAAAACAGTGAACATGCAAAGTTTGTAGTGCAAAATGTTTATCAAATTATTTTGTATATTTAAATTTAAGATGTATGTAAATGCAGGAGAGTCACGAAATTTGCGCGATTGCTTACAACCAGATCGTTCTAACGCTTCCTAATTAATTTTATAGCCGACAGGTAAATCAACTGAAATGTTGTAACCTGTTGTCGAGTGTGCATAAGTTTGGGTGAGAAGTTTGAATGAAAATAGATAAATTTACCTTAAGGTTAGTATCTTGTCAAAATTGCTTTTTCTTTTTCAAATTCACACCTAATCCAATTGTTCCAAATCGTTGTATATTCCACATGGAAATTAATTCCAAAGCTGAATGGTACCATTTTTTTCGAAATTGACTCGTTAAGTTAAATAATAACTTCATGATACTAAAACAATAATATTTTTGAAATAACTTAATTAAAATTTTATTGCATTGCTATACTGTATACAACTGTTAAATTTATCTGACGATTTATTCTTAGATTACTTTTCAAAATGTACTTAGTTCTTTTTTTACAAAATAACCTGTTAAAGGTGAAAATAAAATAGAAATTGGTGTGAAACAATTTATAATAAATCCCAAAGTTTGACCAAGTTCTTATCTGACACATATTCCCGACTGCGTTCTTTACAGTTGGTATCCATGGCCGAGTGTCTGCAACGAATCAACGTATCTTGTGGGATCAAAATCAATATGCAAAGGAAGAAATTTATCAGGAACACTTTTTTCTGTGAGATATTCATGAAATCCTCGAATCATTTTTCTTTCGTTTAACTGTAATCTTGTTGACAAGTTCCTAATTTCTGCGCTCGTCAAACGTCAAGTGTGTATCAATATTGCCTGGCCATTGTTTCATATCAAGCACTTTAGCCGAGTATGGCAAATCAAATTTTATAATAAAGACCTGGAATGAGTTTTTGTTCTTAAAAAACCTGAACAAAAGCCTTGATCTGCATTGTAAAGGTTTATGTCACGCTCTTGCAAATCCAAACTTGCCTCTGACAACTCTTGGAGGGCATTGCACATCAATCCGAAGTTTAATACAAATTCAGTAGAAGTAATATTTCGCTGCAAACCTTCATTTGTGCATTGATATTTTTTGGCTCTGGTTGGATCATGTTTTGCTTCTTCAAAATGCTTCACCAAAACTTCTTAATTTTCCCAAATTGCTAAAACTGATCGGAAACTGGATGTCACCCATCTCGTGCTCAATTTTTTCCAATTTTCAACAAATCAGTTTGTAACAAATTAGCACATATTTGTAATTCTCTTGAATTTTTTGGCGAAGCATGATAATGGACTTACAGTTTGTTAATGAATGCTTTAAATCGCTTGATCCCTGAAACTTGTTTCATGGTATCACCAACATAAAGTTCCAGCCGGCGATTTGTACAATACCAAAACAAAACAGATGAAAACTAAGCGTAATTGACTCCTCGATAATCAATGAAATTTTATAGTCCGACCTTACAATTTTTTTCTCATTTTGGAACTTATGTGATTCACTACGTTGATACATGCATTGGGTGAATGAAGTATATGGCCCATCTCAATTCCGTTCAGTTCTTACAAATCAATTTAAAATTCAAAATTATGAAACGATTGGTTTTCTTTTTCACGAGATAATCCCTTTAACAACACGTTCTCGATAGATGCCACATCGGCTTTGGCTAGCATCTTAAGGTCAGTTTAATGTGCCGCTATTTCCTTATGATCGAACAATTTTTTTCGCAATTACATAATCTGTTGTTTTTGATTAATACCGAAGTTAGTTATTTGATTGTTAGACCATTCCTTGAATACCTTCATTCCCATCTTTAACTCGACTCCGAGTCTGCAAACTTTTCGGCTAGAGAAACAACCAAGTTGTGGATAGATAACCAATTATATTTTGTACAGAACTTATTTTTTGAAACAAAGTCCAGCAGCCAGACCAGTCAACATCATCAGATTGTAGTTTCTCAATAGCAGCAGATGATTCAAGAACACCAGTAGACGCATTTTTTCCGACGGCTCCGTTATGGTTTCTGCTGTGACACCAATTCCTGCCGGTTTTTCTTCACTTAATCTGCTTTTTTTTATTTACCGGAAAATTGTTTGATTGCGAAGCCGAAAAGAAAAGTCCACGTCAACACAGGAATATTAATGAGCGAGAAAGATTTAAATACAACTTTAACGAAAGGGAAATAAATTACTTAACTACCTATGATCAGATGGCTCTTGCCGGAAGCGAATGTGATTATAGTGATTACTGTTTTCGGTTACTGTCGATGATATGTAATCATCAACTTTGTTTGGTCAGAGTTGTTAAGTTGTTGAAATCCAGCGCTTACGAATATAACAGGAAGTTCCTCTACGAATACACAAATTATATCATTGATTCTCGGTATAGTGAGCGATGTCATTGTTGAACCTAATAAAAATTTGTTTTTGTTTTACTGTTGACAAGTTTCACCGTATTAGTCATTCTTTTATTTTATCAAAAAACAATAGGGATATTCCCTTTTTAGTTATTTAATATGTTAGTGGTGATCATTCTAGAAACTAACGACATATTTCAATGAATTAATTCAAATATTTGGATAGTCATAGCATTTGCTTTATCAGAACTTTCATTTCAAAAGACGCGCAGATTTGTCGTAAATGTAGTACACAGAGATTCCATAGAGAGTGATAAATGAGAGACCCTTACCTAATGATGTGATAAGAAAAAGGCTGAGTGTGGGACGTCACGAAGTTGAATGGGAAAAGTATTGAGTCGTAGACGCGTGATGGGATTGAGTCAATAAAAACATTTGCTTTATAATTCAGGATTGGGGAAAGACTCGAAAAGGCTAAAGATCGAATTGTGGAATAATTTATATTGGTTGGAGATGACGAATCGCAGTAGTGACGGACGGGCCTCCTCGGAATCGGCTAGAAATAGAGCAGGAAGTCAATCAGTGATTATGTTTGCGAGTCGAGTGCAAAGCCATACTCCGGATAAAGGATAGTTTACGTACCAGAGCCGAGACGCTCAAAGGACGAGCTCAAGCTATGGAGAGCTCCTGGTTTTGGCTAGTAGATATGCAAAAACGAGTCAAGCAGTTAACCCACCTACAAAAGCAGACTCCTTGTGATTTTGCGGTAGTTTGCGCGCTGAAAATCAAAGACGGACAAATGCTGTCTAACGGTTGTCCGTGAACTCGCTCAAATGCTCACCAACTAGTTTACAAAGGTACGCTCGCTTTTAGTGAGTATCCAACCATCCAACACAGTTCCAACGTTTATCATTCAAATGGTGTCGAATGGATATATCAAACGTTTGTATTCTGGATTGTTTTGGAGACAACTCAACGTGGTAAAATGCGGTTTACCTGCGACCCACCAAATGTTGAAAAGGTTTTATGATTTTCCCGATTTAATTTAATTCCACGACTAAAAATGATTAATTGAGCAATATAGCTTCGCTTCGCTTCCAATAATCTCAAGTGAAAAGTGATTAAGACTTGGTAGTACTTTCTTTAGGTTGGAGAAACATATCTGATTTTAAATTTTTAAATTGCATAGTAAATGTACTTGAAGATAAGCTCATATCAGTAAATGTTTTTACTTCAACCATATCAAAAGTTCATTTTAGTCAAACTTTCCAGTTGTAATTGGTCTGTCTTTGTTAGCAATGATTGCTGCAAAACAGCAGTTATCCATTTTTACGCACGCCTGTTACAAAATGATAACAATAAAGTAAAAACAATTTTTATACCAATTACTACTTAACATTAGATTTGCGGACTGAGCCAATTTGATTCATTTAAAATTCTATTGCAACATATTTATAATACTGATTTATTATTTTTTGAATACATATTTATGGTATTTAGATACGTCATAAAATATAGATAAATATTAATTACTCTCCCCTACCGAGTCCCTCATTTCGCATATCGAATTAGGTATACCTATTTTACGGCTATTTTTACCCGTAAATCTAGTGTTAAATGCCCATATTGTGCCCGATACATTAGAAAGAATTAATAATTTCAAAACATTTTCTATTTATTGAATAAACTTTCAGTCTCAATTTCAAAAAAAAATGAAACTAATTTTATGTAAATTTACACATATTAACGCTGTACCGACATTAAAATTCTAATTATTTCACAAAAAATAAAATTGAAAAAATGTCTACTTTCAAACAAGCGTAGCTATATAATTACTTTTGTCTTTTAATTATTTATTTTTCCCTTTAACAATGACTTTCAAATTCTCCTCCTCGGTCGAATTCCGATGAACAACTCCAGAAATTACTTTAAACTCGTCATAATGAGCTCTTCTTTTCGCTTCGAAATCTAACCTTTTAATTTCATCTTCACTTAGTTTTGTTTTATCCTAAAGCGTACCGGATCAAATCTTTATTTAAATTCTAATTAATTTTAACCTGTAAAGCTTTTGGCTTTAAATTTCCTGTCAAACGATCTGCTAAATCATTAGGATTTATTTGCCTAGCATTTTCACTGGGAATAAAAGGAGTTTTCGGTTCATCTATCGTCATATGACCATAGTCTTTTCCTGATGGATGATACGTCTCAAGAATATTCATTTCATCCCATTGAAATTTCTTTTCTCGTTTATCTTTCTTCAGGCTGTTCTTTTGCTCAGTCATTTATGATCATTTTATAAAATGGATTGCTATTAATATTTTATTGACAATTTAAGTTAAAAACGATAAATTTCATTTTCATAGACTAAATATTTGAGTTTTACCCTTGATCTATTAAAATCTGTTATTTTCTCAATCATTGGTCTTATTAAATTTTTTTTATTTTCTCCTTTTTTATCGACTATTAATCAATATTTTGTTTTATATATTTAGTGCGGATTATCTTTACCTTTGCACGTCGGCGGTGATGTTCGAGCTTGCCCGACTCATTACGCTTCTTAATTCTACTTGTGGAAATAGCCGCAAGGGGATTTGAGGTGGATTGGTATTGCGGCCGAGTTGCCAGCCCAGCCAATACTTGTTTTGGTAGGCTTTGGTCGATAAGGTCTTGATTTTTTCGAGCCTCCTGCTGTTTGAGTTGTACTTTCAAGGCTTCTATCTCCAGGCGTTCATGTGCTACTTGTAACTGTAGTGCCTCTACATCACTTTGGGACAGAACCACGTCCTTTCCATCTTCTGTATTTGATATTTGAGTCAATTTTATTAATTTAGTTAGATTTCTTTCAGTTGAGTTGTGAATTATTTCATTTTATTCAATTTAGATAGTCCCTGACACGGCTAAGGAACTAACAATGGTTATTGTGATGTTGGGCTAGAACTGATTTCTAAACCCAAAGTTAGGAAGGGGACGAAATGTGTCAGTACACATGCATACCCAGCTTTAAGTTTGCTTAAATAAATATATATAAAAACACCAAGTAAACAATGATAATAGAGAGATAATATACCCAAAGATAAAACATCTGAATTAAAAGTAAAATAAAACACAAGCAAGAAGTATCACACAAAAACTTACTCAAATATAACCGAAAGACTTAAAACAACAAAAACAAATTCGAATAAAGGCGATTAGTAAAAATTAAAAGAAAATTAAAGAAAACCTCCAGAAATAATCCATAAAAAATGGCGAAATCCATCATGACCGCCGAGCGACCCAATAAAAATTATAAAAAATGAAAGTTTTAGATAAAAATATAAAAATTTTAGAAAAGAATTCACAAAAAACAATTTATAAATAAGAAATAGATTAAATTTAGCATGGAATGTTCTGGAAATGCCGAAATCCATCATGGAGGCAAATTTAATAAAAATAATTCAAAAATAAAAACAAAAATTCTTACGGAAAAATCGGAAATCGCCATCAAAATCGATAAAAATTAAAAATCGAATGTTCGAGAATTAAAATAATTTGAATTTGTTTTACTGTATCAATGCACGCATGCATACTTGCCCACAAAAAATAGGTTATATATACTAACATATTTCGTCACTTGTCAATGTTTACTCTTATGACCAAAATTTTGATTTTTCTAAGGTTGGAAGTAAGAACGATTTTGTTGTGAATTATGAATTATTATTGTTTAAACCTCATGTTCATTTATTTGTTTAGCTATAGAAGTGTAGGTTTGAGTGAGATCGTCGTTTATCATTGTTTTTGAAGCGAGATCCCAGCCAACCCTGCACCTATGCATTTTTTTCGTTGTTGGGTCCACAACCCTCAACGATTGTGGGTCTATGACCCGTCATCCAATAAAATGATTTTCACTACTAGAGGTCGCCACGAACAAATGGTGCTTAACCAAAGAGTATGGCGCATTAATCCATCTTGGTAGTCGGCATAGTCGTAGGGGCTATGCGGACGAATTAACTATGAAAATTAACGGGTCTACGACCCCTACATAACATTTGAGCTTATCGTATTGAGCACAGTACGGCCACGAAAGTAAGCAAATTTTAATTAATGGACCTTTTTGCATTAAATTACACACGTAACTTCACACTTAAATTCTCTTCTTTACATCACGCTAGGACTCAATAAACGGAGAAAAGCTCCAGACGTAAAATAATCACAGTTTTACAGCCAAATAACACTCAATATAGTCGATTAAGTTTAATTTATGAAGTATTATTATACATAATAGCAGTATAATCTCACATCTTGTATTTATACTCACTGTAAATTCTACATGGACTTTGGGTCGATAAATTATCTCATATCATTTCAATAATTTAATCAATCGTATGTTGTAACCCATCAAATTTTCATAGTTAATAGCATATTAACAAATTACTCGCAACCTAAATTATAAAACCAGATATATGTAATAGACTTTAATAGCAACTTAAAGCAGCATAATTGGTATTTTCTCATAAATGACACCCTCAAGTCGTAGGATAGTCGAAAATAATGTTCATAATAATGATGTAACCTACCCATATATATGTATATCAGAACTAGAAAACCATAATTTATATTATTTCATAAGTACCCCCTCAAACTATACATTAGTCGAAAACAATATTTATAAATTAACTTATATATTTACAGATACCAAATTTATAAAACTATAATTTATACTTTTTTCATAAATAACCCCCTTAAATCATGTAACTATTAACCATTACCTAAAAGCATTAATTCAGACTATTTTATATACATACTTAACTTATATTATCTGTAAAATTATAGTTGGAAATTTTCATAAATGACCCCCTCAGATCATATAGATAAATCGGGTTCTGCTTACAACATTAACATGGCACAGAATGACAAAGATTGTAAGATCCTCCCATGATTGAAATTTCGTAGCTTTAAGTGGTCATTCGAGATGGAGTCAGCTTGCACCTAGATTTAGACTGAAATTGGAATTCTGACACAAAATAAATCAGACACAAAAGGGATAGAGAGAATCAAAAGATAATAAAAATACTAGTTAAATCAAGATAAAAATAAAATTACCCATAACGATGATGCTGCTCTAGCCACCTACAGCAATATAAGTTAGGGAATACAGAGAAACCACGTACAAGACGCGAATCGTTGTATTACGCCTCCCTGAGATTGGTTCGAGTGGAAAAATAATGTCCAGTTCGAAATAATTTTCATTTAAGTGGGTAAATATTTTCGATTACAAAAAAGGGAAAATCGCCTAATTTAGTAATCAAATTAATTAATATAAACAACCTATAAATTTCTTTTGTTAAATTTAATATTTAAAAATGGTTATAAATACATAAAAGAGATTTTATACTGTTGTATGTGTTGGGCTAGAACTGACTTCTAGACCCAAAGTTCTAATTGTGACCGAAATGTGTAGGTACACAGCATGCAAAAAGCAAAAAGTATAGTTAAATATTAAAACCTACACCAAATAAACAATGGTAATTAAAGGAGAAAACAACAAAAATAATAAACACACAAATTAAATAAAATCATACCAAAGCAAGAAGTTATGCAAAAACGAACTCAAAAATAACCAAATAAACCTAGGATTACCAAAAGCAAACTCGAATAACTTAAAAGACGATAAAAACAGTAAAACATTCCAGAAAAACCCAGAACATTCTATAAAAACGGCGATGACCATCATAAAAGCTACTTTAAACAAAAAAATTTGGAAAAATAAATAAATTAGTAATAAAAATAAAAAATCGTAAAAAGAAATTCAAAAAACATCAATTAAAATAAAAATTAAATTAAAAGTAATATAGAATGTTCTGGAACCGTTCCAAATCCATCATGGACGTAAATTAATGGAAAAATAATTAGAAAATAAAAATTTAAAAATAAAAACAAAAATTATAGCACTAAAATTTCCATTAAAAATATCAAAATCATGAAATAGAAAATTCTGGAATAAAAAGAATTCGAGTTTGTTTTAATGCATCAATACATACACGTGTACAAAATAGGTATATATACCGACGCATTTTGGTCACAAATCAATCTTTTTGTATGCCAAAATTTTTCAAATCCACTTTGGACAACACTGAAAGTAAGGAATGTTGTTGTACATTTTCATATTTGTTATATTATTATTTATTATATTAATTGAATTATGTTTTCATTTTCATTTGTTCTGCTATTATGAAACAAGAGTGACCAGCATTGTATGCGAGATATAGTCGCAATGCTGATCAGCCTTGTTCCCAATTAATAAACTGCACGCACAATTTTTGGGTCTACGACCCCACATGCATAAAATATAAACCTTTTTATTAGCCGGAGGTCGCCACGAACTAATGGTTCTAACCAGGAGTAGGGCGGTAAACCCATACCGGTAGTTGGCATAGTCATAGGGACTATGCGGACGAAATAAACTTCGGGAAAGTAATCGCGGGAAACATACTACAATAAGGCCTATCGTACCGTATCCAGTTGGGTCGGGAAAGTAGGAAAATCTTAATTAAATTGACTTTTCATTAACTTACATACCAAAAATAAACACTTAACTATTCTATCAGAAATATATCACTAGGAATATCTAAAAGGGAAATATCCCAGACTTAAATTATCACAAAAGTTTTCAAGTAGTCGGTTGATTGCACCAAATTATTCAAATGTTTTTGACCTCGAATAGTATTAATATACTCTAATGGATATTACATTTAATTTATATTTAATTGGAAATTTAATAATCAAGAACCCCAATCTAGTTAAAGTCCGACGAGATGATCATCTAGTTTATGACCTCTTAATTGAGATCCTTAAAGGTGTTTGGAATGACCCTACAATGTAGTATCACAGAAATATTAATATCATGAAAGCCCTTCTATCTGTGGAAAACAAAATTCTTCAATTGTTCTACTATGAAAATCGCCATCATATTGCATAGCGCCTTATCAATCATGTCGGAGAAGAATCTGAAACTGTTATGCGTTTAAATCACCTCTTTATGAATACGAAAAGATTGAGTCTAAACCTACCCACGATTTTACATATTAATGTCTAGACTATTGTGCCAATGAACACAAAATTTTTTTTGGCTACATGGTCGAAAATATATTTTATAAAGTTATTAGTACCTATATTATTTGGTAATGATTTTAAATTTAACGAATCAAACTTGTGAATTAACATTAATATTATGAAGTTAGCCTATTCCCAATCGATATTATTTAAAAATGTACTTCAGGAAATTATATATCTATACTAACTATTAACCGTGTACTAGATAAAAGATTTTCTACATATACATAATAGTATCAACATCATCTGATTATTTTAAAAGTGTATATATTAGTTGATTAAAAAGAATCTACCCATCCAAAGAACGTATATACCCGGGTGACCATATTGTGTGATTAACAGAGATCAATTATTAAACCATACCATCTAGCATTATGTTATAGGAATTTATATATTAACCTCTATATTCGACTAATTATAAAATGACTTCTTAAATTATTTCGTAAAAATTTTATATTTACTTGTATGTGTATATATATTAAAAGTCTAGCTTGGTTTTTAAAATATTGTATTCATACCAAAGAGAAAATTTTTCCTTTTCACCAATGACCCCTCTTTCCCCAGTTCATACCATCGTTAATGACTGCCTAGTCATGCTAATTTAGGTTAAAGTTAGGAAAATCACTCATAATTCATTTCATAATAATTTCCCAATTTTAGGATTGACCCCAGGCTCTAATCTTTATAATTATAAGTTTACATTAACATTTAATTCTCATTTAATACTATTTAGATTTTATACTTATAAATTTGCATTAGCATTTAACCCTCATTTAATACTATTTAGATTTTAGAATTATAAATTTACATTAACATTTAATTCTCATTTAATACTATTTAGATTTTATACTTATGAATTTGCATTAGCATTTAACCCTCAGTTAATACCATTTAGATTTTAGAATTATAAATTCACGTTAATATTTAATTCTCATTTAATACTATTTAAATTTTATAATTTTAAATTGGCATTAATATGTAACCCTCATTTAATACTATTTGGATTTTATAATTCTAAATTTGCATTAATGCTTAATCCTCATTTAATATGATGGAGATTTTATTCATGAAAAAATTAACATAATTAAGTTTATTTAGTAAAGAAAATTGGATCACAGGATATTACGAATAACTCAATTAATTTCTTCCTATTTTATCCCTTAATGACATCATAACATCCCATTCTACCCTACTTAAGAACTACCTAACTTACTTCAACTAATTTATCGATTTCTTAAAACGTTACTATTAATAGAACAGTTCAAAATCGATATTATCGATTTCCTTTTCCTCATAGAAGAATTTTGACCAATAACACTGCTTCTATTAATAGTAACAACCTTACCAACCAAGGATCACCCTCATTGAATCGATTCTAGTTGATCAAATGGTCGATGCATGCCCTCTCGTAAACGAGCCAATCGCCATTGACCATGTCAGTAAAAGCACTAACCTTCTTATAAAACTCATCTCTCCCCTGTTACCCCAGAACTAGATCCAACGTATGTAGGAAAGGGCAAAGGACCCTTTGCCTAGGTTTGACGGCCCAAGCTAAGGTAGATACCCACCCGATCATGGACGAGAAATAATAAATAACCAAATATATCACAATTCGAATCGTGGATTACCTGAGTTAAAATGAATGGGGGATAAAATTACTCCATAATTACTTTCTTACAATAAAATGAACTATATAATTAAATTTAACAGAAACCAAAACATTTTATTTACTCAAAATTATAAATTATTGTGTAAACGAAAAAAGAGAAAATCATTTCAGTTATAAACAAAAAGAAAAGGAAAAAAAAAAACTTTACCGATGGGAGGGCCTTTCTAAACTTCCCTCGGATTCAAATTGTAGTCCTGAATTTCCCGGCACGTATAGACATGTATCTAAAACATGGAGATGAACAAAAAACCCCAACCGGACACCTGACGAATTAGATATTAAGCTTCAGATTCCCATCAGACAATCGAGGTTTCGTACATTTGTCCAGACTAATCTCACGATTAACCAGAATTCGCGAGGGATATATTCCTGAAATTAAATGAATTAAAAATTTAAAGATTAGATACCCATCCCAGTAGAATGAAGTTGAAGCTACTTACAACCCACACGGATAGGAATTGCTAGGGACCGAATATATTAACGGCACGTAACAATAACCCTCCCGTGGTGGATCTTAGTAGCATAGTTCGCTGTTGAATTTTTCTTAAATAAATTAATTTTGAATAATAAATAAATAGTTAAATTGATAATTTAATAATTTTGAATAATTTAAACAACAGTAGTTTAAGAGAAAAGAAAAAGGAAATTGTTTGGATAGAAATTTTCGTAAATTCATTTACTAAGTTTAATTTATCAACTCTTAATTGGTTAAATTGGAACTTGGTAGTACTTAGATCACCTGTATAAGTTTAGTTAGTTTAACCATGGTATTTGGACAAACTCTCAAACTTCTAATTCCCGAATAAATCCCCTCGAGTTCAGTTGGAAAATCAAAAATCTGGTAACTAATTTACAACTTAAACCCATCCAAATCATGAAGGACATTGCCTGTGAGATTGATGCGGGTCATACTTGGGGTGGGAATATAATATATTGGTTTGAACGTCCTTGGTTAATATGAGCCCAAATGGGAGAACGAAGGTCAATTATGAAATATGTTAATATTTTCTCTTATCATTATAGTCATGCCCAACACTAGGTCAAGGAAGATGCAGGCCGGCCCCTCATCAGTCGACTCGAGCCTCGAAATTATCGGCGAGGGAGCAGACGAAGCCGTCCGATTGAGAGAGGACGCAGAAATCGCCCGGCTACGGTCCAGATGGATCTGGTACAAGATCCATGACTGGACCTATCAGAATGTGATCCCCGTAATCCCGAAGGTGGAGCCTTACCTCAACTGCGCGTCGTTAGCCTTGATCGACGCTTTTGACGAAGTGACGGGGGCAATAGACCGATTGCACCAGCTCGAGCAAGCGATCCTGGCTGGCGAAATAGAAGACTGCGACGGCTATGCTCGAGCTCAATGTCACCCGAAACGGACTGCGGCTCTTCAACGGGGACTAAAATATCCAAGGCGGCCTCAACGAGGACCAGGACGACCGAGGAAATGCGGACGCACGCGAGCGTCCACCCGCTTGACCCAGGAGAGCGCGGGATCGGAGGATGGACGGAAACCTCGGAATCAACACTAATCATTTTGTGCTGACCTGTTTTTCATTGTTTAACATTGTTGTAATGGTTGTTCGTATGTACACCCGCTACATTTTCCATTTTCCCATTTCTGAAAATGTAAAACTTGACAATCGTAAGCTTGTAGTTTAACTTTTATGATGTTAACCATCAATACTTTTATTCATCTCATTTTTAAGACATTAAAAATTTAGAATTATACTTTATGTTATTTACTATTCGACTATTTCTTTAATTTTTGTTGGATTTTTTGTGAAAAGTTGTAAGTTAGGCTGAAAATTAATTAATAAAAAATTGGCACTCTTTGTGTTCTCGAAATAATTGAAATAAATGTTTTAAAAAATGTAAAAACTGAAACGTTAAATATCATTGCAAGTTTGCTTGTTTTTTTTTTGTATAGGTACCGTGTTGGAATATCAAATTTTTCTTATTATCTATCTATCTATCATATAATAAAAATGTTAATTCCTGAAATCCAATTTTCAACACACTGGTGAGTTTGTGTGCATTCTATATTATAAGATTATGGAGTTTTTGTTTTAATATAGAGAAATGGTGTAAATTGAAAGTTGGGGAATTACCTTCATGTGGTCTTAATGCCCATAATAATGCTCGACCCTTGATGTCGATGTAAAAATCATTGATCTTATCTTCGTTTAGTGCAGAAACTCTTGGAAGAGATGCGAGCCGATAGGGAACAGGCACAACGACAGGTAGATGAGTACCGGACTAAGTGGACCCGAGTCAAGGCCCACTGTCGGAACTTGGAGTGCACTTGGTTCCCACCAGCGGAGATGAAGAAGAGGATGAAGTTGATTACCCAACTACAACTTCAGAGTGCTCAAGATCAGGTTGAGTTGCGGGCCCTCCGCTTAAGGGTGAGGGAACTGGAAGTCAAGGTGCATCAACAGGAGCTGGAGCGAGAGGTCATTGTCAAGATCCGGCCTTTAGATGAGTTGCTCCACCGACCAAAAGAACATGCCCTCACTGCAGTAGCCCCAAGGAAGAAGATTCGGCCGGGAAAAGCGGCACGAGCGAAGATCAGGCAGGCCAGCCAGGCCCAATTAGCTCTCCCGACTACGGGATCAGAAGCTGCACCAAGAGAACCAACCAGCACACGATAAGCTATTCATGTCGTACAAATAAATCTTCCCGAGTGCGTCCATAGCGGGCATTTTGATTTTCTTTTATTATGCTAATTGTTGTAACGGGGACGAAAAGAAATCGGACATAGGCCTTCTATCGGCAGTCCGTGAACCCCAGTGGGTACTAGACAATTATAGTATGTTAAGCATGCTCACTTTTTGCTAGTACCCAAACCCTTGATACAGTACCAACGTTGATCGCTCAACGGGTATCAAGTGGTCAGCTAAAACTTGTATTTTGGGTTACGCTGGAAACAGCACGAGGAGGTAAAGATTTTACAGTACCTGTAACCCACCATACAAATTTGGGGGCTCAGCCGGGATAAGAACATCTTTTTGATGAAAGAATCCGCAAAAATATGTTATCGGGAAGCACAAATGGAAAGTTTATTGTTTTTCAAATTACAACAATCTTTTGTATAGATACTGGTTTGATGAAAATGAATACCTGTTATGTGGAAACTAGTATGAGGAAAATGAATGTCTGATATATAGAAACTAATATGACGCAAATGAATGTTGAATCTTCAAGTAATGGATGAAAGTTTCCAAATTGAGCAAATATAAAGTAATGAAATCTGATACTAGAATATGGTATGAATAACTTAAGGCGAAATGACTATAAATGAAAACCGAAATAAAAAGCAAAAATATAATAAAATTGTAAATATCAACGATTAGAAAATGTAAATAAATGAAATAAGAAAAATTTAAAAAAATAAGAAAAAAAAAAAAAAAAAAAAAAAA